>JAQQZZ010106260.1:0-15905 GCA_030265115.1 Mopalia vespertina | reverse complement strand
AAAACAAACCTTCAACCTAACACTAAACCTATCCGTAAAAATAGCCTTAAACCTAACACTAAACCTATCCGTAAAACTAACCTTCAACCTAACACTAGACCTATCCGTAAAACTAACCTTAAACCTAACACTAAACCTATCCGTAAAACTAACCTTCAACCTAACACTAGACCTATCCGTAAAACTAACCTTCAACCTAACACTAAACCTAACCGTAAAACAAACCTTCAACCTAACACTAAACCTATCCGTAAAAATAGCCTTAAACCTAACACTAAACCTATCCGTAAAACAAACCTTAAACCTAACACTAAACCTATCCGTAAAACTAACCTTCAACCTAACACTAAACCTATCCGTAAAAATAACCTTCAACCTAACAATAAACCTATCCGTAAAAATAACCTTAAACCTAACACTAAACCTATCCGTAAAACAAACCTTCAACCTAACACTAAACATATCCGTAAAAATATCCTTAAACCTAACACTAAACCTATCCGTAAAACTAACCTTCAACCTAACACTAAACCTATCCGTAAAAATATCCTTAAACCTAACAATAAACCTATCCGTAAAAATAGCCTTAAACCTAACACTAAACCTATCCGTAAAAATAGCCTTAAACCTAACACTGAACCGAACCATAAAACTAATCCTATACTAACTCTAGTCCTAACCTAAATATATCTCTCAAATTGACGTCAAATCTCACATGACAAATGTACCAAAATATCGCTCCCAGCGAGGTTTATGTGCAGTCAACACGAAGTTGTGCGTAGTAGGCGTAGGTGTGCTAAGGTGACAATTACCCTCCCAAACGCGCATGCGACCACTTGGTTGCGGACTACCCGCTGTAATACCAATACGAACTTAAATGCAAATTATCAACAAAATAACAATGTCTTATAAAATATTTCTTAGCGTTATTGAGTCATATGTATCGTGCAGACTTGGTATCAATTAGAGATACAATAACACTCTGTGAGCGTTGACAATATTTATTAATGTGTTGCCAGGAATTTGCATAGCCTCTGATTCTGACTGAATTAACGATGTGGGATAAAGGCATTAAGGTTGGCGTGTTTTGGGTGTATTCATCATACCGCCTCTATAGCCTTCGGACAACGCATAATAAAATGCTTTATGTGTCCGAGGACTCAATAAAGCTTCCACGTCGATTAAGGGACCTTATAATAGAGTGGCAAATGAATTCTCTTTGCCTTTAGAAAACTAGCACAACGGAAGTCTTTTCACAATAGATTAATATTTTCATGATCGATCTCCACCTTATAACAAGTTTCAGGTAACGCTGTTGGTGCAATGTTGCGTAAACAGATTTCACTAGGGAAAACAATGTACGTTATCAAATGATAAATGGGGTATGTTGCAATTAGAAGGCTATGAGCTTAGGTGACTTGGTTGATTTTACTGTACGTTTTTTATTTATTCTTTGGCATCGCATCGTTAATTACATATTGACACACTCAGATACTACGAACGGATACATTGGCATAGCCTATAGCGTTTTACGTCACACTCAAAACAAAGTCAGATATCCGCCTCCTGGGGCGGAGTGGTCTGCGGCTAATAATGCAGAGATTGTGTATTTCTGGTTCACACGTGCCACTCGCCTCTGGGCCGACGGGTTCCATTCCCGCTTAACGTATGTAGGTTGGTGTGCCAGCAACCAGCGGAAGGTCATGCATTTTATCAGTTGTACCCAGTTTTTTTCGCGCAATAATCCTGGCCAATGACCTCTTATTGGGCTTTAATCCTGTTCATCTGACGCCGGATAAACAAATAAATATGACAATCGAATCATAAAAGTTCAAGCATAAAAGGCCTTTATTTTTAACAAAATAGATAGATCTTGGGCGAGGGGTCTAGGCCGGTATGGTAGACCATTAGGATGGTGTAGGGATAGAGTGAGCTAAGAGTATTAATCGTATTCCTTGGCATGTACCTCGCTTTAATATGGTTCGTTCGAGTTCAAAAACAGCCGTATGTGTGACAATTGCCAGATACCTCTGCTGACCGCAATCGTATTCTCGCGACACTTAGTTTATATAGTGGCCGAGACTAAAACAACTCTCTTACGCTATACCAGGCCATCGCGCATTAATTTCCGCCAATATTTGGGGCGATGTTTGCCACAGATCAGCAAATAAAAAGAGCGAAACAAGACATTTATTCTTCAGTGATACTTTAATTGTTTTACTATAAATCATATTTTTTTCAACAAATAAATATATAAATAAATAAACCCTATTTCGTTCTATTTATGCTTCGTTGACACAAGACATACTGTGCTTAATCAATATCGCACGTTATAACATGCAGTACCCTATTACATCGCGTGATAATATGCAAGAGTGTATATAAATAAGACAGTCCCCCATTACACACTTCTCGTTTCCTGTCTTTAAACTTGGACAAAGCGCGTGGGTGTTCGTGTATGGTTGTAATTAATGACATTAAATCGATGGATAGCCAGAAATCATTTAACCTAGAAAATTATAGTTGATAAGGTTACGTGTTTTTCTGGAGAAGAGATGGTCAACCTTTGCTAGGCTATCACGTTGTGCTCTTTGACTAATCGTTGAGCAAACACAAACTGGCCACTAACGATTTTATCAGGTTGTTTCGTGGCTTGTAGGTGAGTTTCTTGTCGGTCTTTATAGTTTATCGAAGAACAATCAGTCTCTGGAAAGCACCAGGGGGCTGCTTTGTCGTCTTGGGTATTGGAGTGCAAATAAACGTTCCGACTGATTAGATTGCGGGGGTGGCCTAAATGCCAACAATTCATTGTTCACCTTGCAATGGTTCCGCTTATTTACGCCACAATGTCGTCTGGAAACTTCGATAATCATCGCTAAAAGCTGTCGAGTTCTGAAATGTGTTTAGGTCACGTACGATATCACCTTTAAACAAACCAATATAACATAAACATGGCTATAAACTTTCACTTACACCATGGGGGCATTGTTCACAATTATTGGCGTGAATCCATTGACAAAATTCATTTCGAGAAGAAAATCGATAAAAACAAATTACTTCAAAAGAATATGGGCTTTTCAGGATGAGTTTATCGTCTACACTTAAGTACACGCCGTCCCGTTAGTGTACTATCTAACGAGTTAGGCTTAAAAGGACCTTGGGTCAATACATTCTAGTGGAAATAGTTTTATAGGTGTTGTTATTTCACTTAATATGTGGGGTAATTTCACGGTAACTATTTATTATCGCCCACACGCCCCAGTGTATAACCTGATGCCGACGAAAGGTTACATCGACCTGTAGGCTTCCGGTAAGCGATCGTAAACCATTTAAATGTGTGGAGGCAAACTGCAGCAATCACTAATAAGAAATTTTTTTACGAAGTGACATTGAGTTTGGCATGTTCCTTAGAAATGTGTTCTATAGTTTTATAATAATCACTATAGTAAACCTAATCCTGGAGAAAAGTCCACGATATATCGTACAGAAGTTATCTTGGTTAATCGATGGATGATCGATCACCTGACAGGAGCCAAATAAGACAATGGACAAACTAAACAGGATACAGTAGCTGGTGTAAGCCTGTTATTTGTTTAGCACATAATCTCACGACCTTCTCAATATTGTCATTTAATCATACTTGTCATTGGGTAATGTAGTGAACTATCGATGATTAGCAGAAAGTGCTTTCGTTTTCACAGCCAATGTGACGCCATTTCTAAGAGCATTCTCTCGGTGGTTAACCAGACGGCGAAAGGACGAGCGTACGTCACAGTAAGCCTGGCGTGAAAGCCCGGATATTGAGTATTAATGAACTTGTATAAATAGCCAAGTTCCTTATAATAAAGGTCAGAAAAGAGTAGTATAAAGTTTGAGAGGAAGTGAATGCTGGTTGGACTTTATTAATTCTTGACATACCTGCTGGAACTCCATCTCAAGACAGAGGCCAACTATAACTACTGACACGTTTGACATTGGAGATACATCCGGTAAGTGTTTATTTTTGAACTTTTCAAGAATGGATGATAATCTGACTGAATGAATGGCCCTAATAGTGTTGCTTGAACTTAATATATTACTGATATCGGAGTTTCTTTTCATCCCTGGTGATTTCTAAAGAAGAGGATTATAAAAATAAAACATGCATATATTGTTGTTTCTCGAGTTGTGACTTCGGTCAAACACATAAAATTATTGTGTGAATATCACGGTAGGACTAGGACTAAATACATATTCATAAATAAGAATTTCCCGAAACGTTTTATAATATATTTGTTATGTAATAAATCTAAAAATCACCTGGTTTTGTCTGCCTTGACCCAGTAACAAATATTTGAACAATCTGTAGAACTAAAAGAAAACCCCCGAAACTCATATATATATGTATAATGTGTTAACAATCCGAGCTTTTCTCTATACACACTTTTAAAGAATTTGAAGGAAGTGATGGAGATTCTTGAACAAACTATCCACTGCATGATAGTACAGGTTAAGGGAGGCAACTCTCAAATTTTTTTATCACACTGAATGTTACCTCCCTTATCTTCCTTTTCTTCATTGCCAGTCCATCAGTCCGAAATTGGTTATTTTCGCCGTTTCATTTGTCATTTGGGATTCACTTGTGGAGCTAGGCCACACCAGTAAAGCGTTTTGTCTTGTGTATGTCATACAACTACATATAAAGTCATTGTCAATTAAAACGTTTTTGTTACATAATTTTGCTGACTGAGCATACAATTGAGTGTCTACCAGACACCAACACCGCCGTTGTATCTTTGGTATGTCTTTCTAAATTCATACATGCAACCTGTCGGATATCGTTACCAAGTTTTTCACTATATCCAAGATTAATGGCTTATTAAGGTAAAACTCAAACCCGGATGCCTGATTCTACTGATAAAAATTGGGGATAATGTACCAATGGCTTTCCGTGGTACAGCTGCTGCTTATTGGCGAGTTATAGTTCACACACGCAGAAGCGATGCTCAATGACAAAATATTATTGTAATTTCCAACACCAAAATTCAAATAAAATAGTTCTTGTTTTTTTGCTGGTAAATGATAACTAGTTTTTGTTGGCATTGTGGAATTCACGAAAGACCCGGGATTCCCAATAATACACGTGTTGTTTGCGTTCCAAACGGAAATTGCCTCGCTTTGAGATTAACCCATTTGACATTATATGGCAAACAGTTTAGCATATACTAGTATGGTAGTGTTTGCATTCCAAACGGAAGTAGGCTGGGCTTATTCTCGGAACTGTAATCCCATGTATATAAGTTTCAGTGGAAAGAGACATTACTTGGAGATTCAGCGAAAACCAGGTATGTGTCGTGCACAGTTTTCGGGAGCAGCTCTGTGATTGAACTACATCCGCCACAGCACAATACCAGGGAACGATTTAGATCGGGTTTTGTTCCACAAAGCGAGCTTAGCTTAAGTAGAACTTAATTACCATGACGACACAATATCTCCAGTACTGGTAGCCATGACAATTGATTTGAACTTTGGATAATATCACTTTGTGAAACAGGCCTCTGGTTTTCGTCAGGTGGAAGAACTTTATTAACTGATCTACGACAATTATATAGAACCGAACATGCCATTTGTTCGTTTGTTTGATTTATTGAGGTTAATTAACACCTTACTTAAGGTTATTTCACTCATATCAAGGCCTGTAAGCCCAATGGCTGAATGAAACGATCCTCGACGCCATTTGCAACAATCAAAGACAAGAAAGACACAAGACGCAATAGCTGATCGTCTTCTTGTTGTCCTTTAGTTCTGGGAGCACCTGGGCAACACGATTCTCCCTCCGAGCAATCCGCTATGCTACTTGTCACGTAGAATAATATTTAGTCCCTTTCCTGTGTGTAAACATTCAAGCTATAAACTGTACATCTATAGTCTACATATGTGTATCTCTAGTCCGCCATTATGGCCTTTATAAATTTAAGTCAAATTTTGTAAAGAAAAAACTAAATTTCGACCAGATGCGTGCTGACATAGTTGTCCACCACCTACTCAAAACCAGGCGATACAGACTTCTGTCATTTCATTAAATATCCACCACAACTGTTCAGCTCCAAGTAAGATAGATAAGATCTGCTAGTGGTTTCGAAGCTTATCATACATGTAGGGAAAATTAGTTAGAAGTAATTTTTGTCCGGAGAAAACTGGGTCATTACGACCTGAATAAGAGATGAGTTAGATTAGGTAGATGAAGTAAGGTATTGGTACATGATCAACAAGTAGCCGGCCAGCTCATTGACTATGTTATATACAAACCAGGAGCTCTCATCGAGATCCTGCCAGCTGGGAGTGATATGACATTAACCACCCTGCCGTTAAATACACACGATCAAAGGGAAGTACTTTTTCCCCCCAGTCTCGATAAACACAGCCCGTGATGCGAGCCAGCACAACATTTGACATAAGACGGGGCAAAACTACATCGAAAAAACCACGGCTGGTCGTAAATATTAGCGGACTAGAAGGGCTCCCAAGAGGTAGGATCTTCTAACACCTCAGTGTTCGGACGCCTGTCGTATCCCATTAACTACTGCCTATCGTTTAGACATCTAGCTTATGAATGGTAAGCTAAGAATAAATTATCACCGAAACTTATTATGAATGAAAAGCGTAATCATATCCTACAGGCAGCAAGGTAAGGGATTCATTAAGAAGTATTTTTGGCCAATTTTTGTGTGCCGCTAACGGGCAATATCTCAACCGTTTGACGTTCCCTTGGAAAGAAGTGAGATAAAAAGTCTTTATAGAATTGCCAGTCGGTAATGCGGTTTTCAACCTGTTCCTATTTCAACGCCGGAGAAAGAAACTAGTTCTGTATAGTTGGGTGTTAGTAAAAGAAGTTCATTAAGTAATGTGAAAACTGTTCTTTTCTGCATAGGCTTGAAGGGAGGGGTAATTTATCTAGAGCTAATCTTTACCAACCACGATAAGCTAACGCAAGTGGCTGTTTTAACATATAAGTATGGCGGGTTATGGATGTAAAGTGGGTTTTTTAAAGATTATTTAGTGCATGCGTCCATAACAAAACAAAACACGAGAACAACATCTTATTTAATTTCGTTTATGAAACCCTCATCTTACCCCAAAAAGAGCAGTATTTTCTCTCTTGGTGTTTCAACGCCGTGCCTATTTCACTCTTATATGACGGCGTATCCAGAAAATTATCAATACGGTTTGACAATAGATTGTACAGGCTCATGTTAATCCGTGTTCAAAGCGAACTTATTTTTTTACATGTACATGTAAACAGAAGTAATAGTGAGAAATCATTTAGTGGCAGGATTACCAGCCACAAATACCTACCCATTTGGAAACTGAATGGATTAATAGCAATGGCTAAGGAATTATGCAAAAAGATTTTACAAAATAAAAACGTATTTTTGTAAGTTAACGGATAAATTTCGTGAGCGCCATTCCCACTTGCCAAATATATGGACAAATCTTCAGTCTATGTTTTTCAAGCGGCTTTCGCTTGTTTTTTTCACGCAACATCGGTGACGCAATTTGAGATCAAAGATTCACTAAGTATGCCCTTTGGTACCTTAAAGTTCATTCTCAGGGTGCGATTTGTAGTAATGCTTTCACGGAATTCCTCTTACTTGCGGAGTTTTGATTGGTCGTCGGTTTCCAACTTTTTGATCAACCAATCGAAATACTGCAAATACGGGGAATCCCCTTATGTCGTAACTACAAATCGCGCCGTTTAGGGCCTTTAAGGCTGAATCAAACAGACTGTTCCTAGGATTACATGTGAGTGGTTGGGAGAAGCTGGTTAGTTATTATCTCATAACCAGCAACCAGTCATCGAGATTCTCTTCTATTATTAACCTATTGTTAACACCACACCAAGGCTGGATTATGTTTTTAACAATGCCCACATAAACACCCGTGTATAAATAGCAGTTTTGAGATAACCATATTTTATTAAAGTCAGGTTGCTGATATTTGGGTTCTATGTATGTTAGAGATGCTTTGATTCAGATGACTTGGTGCAGGAGTAATCTGGCTACGTGTACCTCTATAGTCCATAAAACCACATCTACTAGGCTACATAAACATGTATATTTGTATTCGTCTATCTTGCTTTAACTACGCATTTATCTCGATTTCTCTGAGATTTTTTGGAAGGAATATAGGTCAGAAGAAAACAGCTGGTGTAGAAGGCCACGAACTGAGTTACTCTAGTTTCAGGGTTTAGATAGACAGCCATATATTTGGGAATTTCGCCAGCGTTTCTCACCATCAACACGTAATAAACTTTAAAGCTGTATTGAATGATTCGACATCCACACTCTAAATATACTATCCCACGACCAGTGGTTTACTAATGTAGATAGAGACCCTGTGGAATTCAGATAATTTGTTTTTTCCTGATAAATATTTCTTTTCCAATAATCAAAAACAAAATGTCTCAAAACCAACTGCAACCAAAAGCTCTGGCATAGTCCGATAACGATTTACGATAAGTATAAATGGATACATAAATCGTTTCTGCCGAGTTTACAAAATTGTTGATCAGCACTTGGGTTTACATAAATACATGATGATTATCACAGGGTGTTTGGTAATTTTGAACCGACGAAGATCCACGAATACGTCAGTTGCAAATATTATAGCATGCATCAGAGTTAACTCTGCTTCCAAAAATCGTATGCTGGCTGACGGACAGATTCAGTATAAATACAGTATTTGCATCACCAACAAATATAATTCACACGCAAAATTATAATTTTCTAAATACGTAGACTTAAATTTATCAACAAATTATTTGTTTTGAAATAAACAGTTTGACAAGACTGTTTTCGGTCAAACCATGCGTAATTCTCCTGATGGTGATGTCGTCGTCGAAGCTAGGTCGTGACATAAGCGTATGAATATGCATAAAAATTCCCGGAAGTCTATTCACCGCCGTATTCACAATCTTCACACAAATTAACAATTAAACTTAGCTTATTTCACATGCCTTTAAAATGCTATACACAACACGGTCTAGCTACGTTTAACATTCCAACCAAAATAACGACGGTCATATGACGTCCAAAGTGACATGCGCAGTACGTTCATGGACTTTTTAAAAGACCGAGACTGCAGGGACATAATACTCAGTGATATAGACATGTACGAGGGTTACCGTATCACCGTTGCATAGGGCATGCTAGTCTCAGTCTCACTTAACTTCCGGGTACCTCGTTCAAACTCTGTCAGTATGTCGACGTATGTGTTGAATACTGCTTTTCCTAAGCCGTATTTTGTGTTGTTGTTGGTTGCAGCAGAAGAATTAGAAGGGAGAATGGCCATATTTTTAACTTGCCGTTCATGCTAGAACTAGAAAGAATATAGGAGGGTACCCGGAAGTGGATTGAATTACGTGAAATATCGCAGATCACATAACGTGATGAGTCATCGCGGTAATCTCACAGATTGTCATTTTACGCTCATACAGTTTAACTCGGTAAAATTGCTGAAAATGAATACTTCTCCAGGCACGCATGCGTAAAAAATAGCCAAATAACGCAATTACATAATTAGACTGTGAACAGTTTGAAACTGTATGAAGCAGTATACTGTAAAGTGTTAACCTGACCTTGATACTTGGCATAGTCCATAACTTTTCCTATGGACACCCTTCTTCACTGAGATAGTCTGGTCACTTAATCAGTGGTATCGTTACCACACGATCTAAAAGTACGTCATGCTCCCTTTATTTAACGTCGTGACCAATCTGTAGATTTTCTTTTTAAAACTTACCAATGTAGGCAACTCTACATTTAATATTTGTTTAATATGACAAAACAATATTCAATAAAATCACTTAAACGTAAAATAAATTCGTTGTATATCTTATTCAAAATGTTTTACACTACCGCACAACTTTATCTCATTATATTTTGTTGAGAATGCTCGGTTTCAAATCTGTGGGCGTCAGTATAGCCTAATGGTGCCATAAGTATTCTGACGTGCTCGTGACGCCACAACCCATATTCAGTCTTAAATACTAGATTTTCTTTGGTTGTCTTGTTTCTCCATAGCTGTTTCAGCTAATCAGCTAATTCGCCGGAAAATGACGCATACACACACGCGAGCTTACATTCGTACATCTCCGTCGATAAACGGTAGATAATCGAATTCAATAATATTCGCTTTCCATAATTTGACCTGATCATCTCCGATATAATACGGTGTTAAGCATTTTCTCAAAACATTGTATGCCTCTGTTTTGTTAAATCAAATTGTGTTTCTATCTCGTTGATATAAAAGTTTCTTTGTCTACAATACAACTTCTTTTTAATTCGCCTGAGCTCTACTGAAACATGTGATGCAGCATAACTTCAGAAGCGGGTATGGAATTTGATTAATTTTGTTTGAAAAATTTATCTGCGCCAGAAACTATTAGCGTTGATTTAGACACATTCTGTCCGTTCTGGATCAGGACCATCATCGCCTAAGCTGGAACCAGGAAAACCGTTATCAGATAGGCTTGGCGGGATACAAGAGATTCCCAGGCAAAATGGAATCTTTTCAATGGAGTACAGCGTGGAGTGGGAGTGGACGTGTGAGAAACAAGGTAGATGTTTTCTTACAAACAGGAAATATGCTTCACTGGCAATCAGTAACAAAATGCCCATTGATAAAGGAGGAGTACGGTCCTGAACAACTCTATGAATGAGCGCAAAACTTATCTGATTTACAGGAATACTAGTATCGAATGCTGCAAATTAAGTAAACGGAAAGCGGCAATAATTGTTTCAAAATTAATTGGTATCCTGAATTAAGTAAGTAGCCCAAAATACCAGGCTATATTTTTGCCGGTCCGTCAGAGCAGATATTCGCTTTCGTGTTTACAGTACACTTGTTGTATTAGATCTGCTTCATGTCGGAACATCCCTCGGCCACTTCCGTACATTAAATAATCTCGGGCAATATATGGGTCATTTTAGATGGACCACTTATCCACGTGTTTATTTTTTTTGTCTGAAGGCTATTCATGTGTTGATATGATGACGTCATTGGAGCTACATTATGATTAAATCACTTACAGAGGACAAAATTTGTATTATTTACAACAAGTCATATATAAGAAAGGAACCGTGTTCAAATGTGATATTACCCAAGAAACTGGCTTGCTTGGCGTGTTTTTAAAAAATATAAATCCGCGGAGTACTTTCGTTCATTTCCACGCATGCACTCAAAACATCCGGCGGTTAACATGACACGTTTTCGTGTAATATTATTGCTTCCATTCATCTTCGAGATAACTGTAATGGTACGGAAAGTGTCGAAGGATGTTCCGACATGAGATCTGCTTGTTTCCGTCCAAATTATAGTTGGTAAAATACCAACATTCATATATGGTAATATAGAAATGTCTGCCAGTAACACTATATAATGTATTCTTTACAGATTGAAATTCTGTGATGTTGTAATTCTATATCGAGCAAAATGAACCTATTGTTGATCCATCGCTCCCTCTGCTGTTTGCCGTTTGTTATACTTTAACGTACTGATGTTCTACTCAATTGATTGAGGTTCGCCACCGTTTATTTGCCAATATTATTGGAAACTGTGTGGAAAACGTCTGTCAAGAAATATATACCAGGTATACAGTGTATATACACAGTTACGGAGACCATTTGCTTTTGTTCAGAAAGTCACTTGTATTTAAAGATTTTGGAGATTTTGACACGAATGAAAGTACCTACATGTTATACAAAACAAGGCAAAAAGAACAAATACAGACATGCCCAATCATTTTGCGAATGTTCTCATCGAATCTCACAAAACATGGTTTTATATGTTTGGTGTTGTTAGGTATATCATATGTATGCTTTTTTTTTTATCGAATCCTGGATTCTTCGCGGAAATGTGTTACAGTTTCCCAAACTTCGAAGTGTGTAAAGGGATTCGCTAGATATGTAGGTCATAGACATGCTCACATTGTTGATTTACTATCAAACTTTAAATGAACAAATCAAATAAAGTTTTAATTAAAGTCAGCTTGTAGAAGATTGACTTCAGTCGATGATGTAGAGCATTGTCCTGGACCCTGGATCTGGCTGATTTAAGGATTTCTGAGAGTGCCGGCCCCTTGTTGAAAAAGGGGCTACCCTGGACCGAGGAGAAACTTGTTAAACACTGGCTACCCTGGGCGCTGGCAACGGGCTTAATCAACTGTTTAACCGGTCATAGAACAATCTTGTAAATGCTGATACTTCACGAAGATGAATCTGGAAGCAAAATGGAAACGGCGGATAATTTACAAAGTCAGCAATCAAAGAAATTGCCATTTGTCCGGGTCATCCTCTAGGACGTACATGGAATTAATCTCGACATTCTGTCTGCTGGAGCCATTACAATGGACTTGTTGTCAGTTCAATGGCGGAAAATCACGTAAACTACAATTTTGTTTGCACGCTTTGACGT
Organism: Mopalia vespertina; assembly: GCA_030265115.1. Classification (NCBI taxonomy): domain Eukaryota; kingdom Metazoa; phylum Mollusca; class Polyplacophora; order Chitonida; family Mopaliidae; genus Mopalia; species Mopalia vespertina. Next base: position 3,452 of record JAQQZZ010106260.1, on the reverse strand, counting down.
GTTCCCTGGACGTCCTATTTCAGTGCCTGGATCAAACAAGCATTATGAAAGTGGGTTCCTAAAGTGCGGAATATTCTCCACATTAGGATACATTTTTTGTATTAATAAAGTCAACTGCAAAACTTTTTTGCGATGTGAAAAAGTTTAAATATTGGTAAACTGTACAACACACGTCTGGATTATGTGTATATATTGAAATATATAAAGTTATAACTTAATTTTTTTAAACTGGAAAACTTAAATAATTAATTGGGTACATTTGGTATATAAACCCTAGAAAGGCCGCGATGACATGATAAATGATTGACTTGTGTGTACTGCTTCGATAAGTCATATAATACATTTGAATAAAATATTAAACGTTTTTTGTTTTGTTTAGCAAGATATAGACTTTTTTTATTACGAAAATTCAATGTATCTTCAGACTATCAAGGAGCAGGTCAGCTTAACTTTTAATTATGTGCAATTGAAGTCCACTGTTGTTTGAAAGCAAAGCGATTTAGCCCAGGCGAACAGGAAATTAAGATAATGTTTATGAAAGGCACAATTAAATCCTGGAAATTATTGCTCCGATCGATCAGTTTCGGAGGGATGCTGGGTTGTAGGAATTTGGCAGCAATAGTACTATAGTCTAGACATAAGCTCCGGTCTGACCTAGAGAGCAGTGTATCTAATGGAAAAGTAAAGCATGGTGTATCGCAGAACAGCTTCCCGACGCCAGCCACCATATCAATCAATACTCTATATTCTATACTCGTGACCAGACTCTAAACAGGAGCTCTTCACAGCACTTGGCATTGTTAATATACATCGTAGAACAATGACAAAACATATAAAGACCCATGGGTGCTCAAAGTTCAACATTGCAAATGAGTTACGTAACGCGGATTAAACGAAGTTATGCAACATCGATCTGTCTTTTCATTGGTTTGGTATCCGTCAATAAAGGCATTGCTTATTGCCAAAAATTGCATTTTTTTCATATCAAGAAATCTATTATATATACTTGTATTCATTTCGAAGTTACTATGCAATTATCTTACTATACAATTATCGATGCGTAAATATATCAACCGTTCCTTAATGTCTATTACACTCTGGCGAAGTGCAGCATGTTCCAGTTAAGCAGAGTCGTCCTGTTTTTACTTAGCGCTCATGGAACATTAATTTTAAAATACAGCGAATCACTTCACATTTCGTACTTGTGTTAGTATTTTTTTTGTTGAACTACACCGCCGGCATATACGTGAAACACCACACAGAATTAAATGACAATCAGCCTACAAGTCAGCTGAACATGTGTACACATATCTACGATTTATAAAAAAACAAACTTTCAATGTACAAGTTAGATCATAACTGTATCAAGGCCTTCAGAGGTACATGTATATACGATGATTTCACTGTCATTTAATTTAATAATCAATTGTGAGAGAATATTTTGTTTGTTTGTAAGGTTGGGTTATGTCGACGGATTGTCCATTTCACATTGTTCCTTGCTTTCATTCGGTGGAAAACCAGGAGAAAACATCGTAAAAACCAACCTCGCGATTGCCGGAGCCACATCGTGTGAACCCGTGAACTGTGCATCGAAGTAGGATAAGTAGGCGGACAGGCTTACCACTAAGCCACGGCCAGCATATATTCAACCGAGGAAGTAGCATAAATTGTGTATGTCGCATATAGAAACTGGAGTAGTTAGAGAACAACATTGGAATTTTTGGTACATAGATTTTTAACTTCTGCGTTTTATTGCAATCAATGAGTATTACTCTTTAGCCTACTAGTACCTGCAGTAAATCGTTGCTCCTAGCAAAAGTTGAAACTCACAAAGTCTTCTTATATATTAATGAAGCAACAAGATTTTTAAGCCATGGCCAATCCTTGAGCACCATTTTAAGGTAAATTTGTCTGATTTGGTCAATAGCAAATAAGCTTGATGAGTTATAAAACGCCCGACTATCACAAAGAAACTTTTATTGAGGTAGATAGTTTTGCGACAAATCACAAGTAGTACAAGATGGCGACATCGATTATGGACCAGACACGTACAGTCCTCTGTATAGTTGCTTGGCTGGGAATCGAAAGAAGTACTAAAATACAGTTGACGTATTTGTAGTCTGTATCCACTAATTTGTACTCTCATGTACGAGCTGTAGCAGCATCTTGAGAGGATTTCCTTTATTTGCAAGCCCTTTGATTTGTCAAGAATATAGTGGACCGATCAAATATCCGCAAATAAGGGTAATCCCCTGAAATCGTTACTACAAATCGCATCGTGCAAATCGGCCTCTAGCAATAAAGGTTCGGACCCGTGTCCAACTCATTCAACGGCCGCAACATAAAACAACACATCTATCTTATCATTAGTAGCCCTACATATATAATACAGTTTCTGTAAAATTAAATAAAATACGGCGAAGGACTTTACATTTATTTTAGGCACAGCGTTTGAATGTCTATCCTTACATTGTTATCAAATTAAAACTTCCCTAAAAATAATCAGTTAGAATTATTTCATTTCTCTGTCACACTGTCAAACAACTTCTAAATTCCTGTCAAATGTGCTTTGCCAAAATAAAACCTGCTGGGAGAAAAGAACGCGAAGTATCTTTGATCAACAATCTCATTGGTAATGTTCAACTTGCTATTACGTCTGACATTGAAATACATGTACTTATTTAAATGTGCAAGTTCAGAGAAGGTTTATCTGATTAGTTGAATTAGAATTTTATTCCAAACGCATTTATCTAAAGATCTGCTCCCCCGCGTTGCATATAGTGTAATAGCCCTATCTTATACTGCCCTCTCTTCAACAAACCATATCAACGTAATATCATGCTCACTACCTTTAATCACTACTTAGGGTAAATTTTGTGTAGCCCTTGGAATTACTCCAATCTCCCCTAGTTTATTTCTTAAACAGGATATAATCCACTTCGGAGAATTAGAAAAACTCCAATCGCTTAATCTTCCAAGGTCGTGGAATGGTCACGTGAATATTATTGGTTTTTGATTGGGTTTTAGGCTTGGGATATGTGAACAGATTTGTTCTATGTCCCAACCGCAGGTTTCTCTTTAGAATCCTCATATGTGTTGCAACGAACGACTGGTAACTACAATTCTTTTAGTACACTCTTCGTAGAGTTCGGATGGCGCAGCCCGGGGAGTGTATCATTTTCAGAAATATGGCTCTAATGGAACTCTTAAAGGTTCTTCAGGCATGGCTCTGGTGGAAACCTGTATGGTTCTGTATGGAACCCTCAGAGCAACTGATCCAAATATTTCTCCCTTTCTTCTTATATCAAAGAACCGTTTTTTTGGAGCATTAAAATCATCGCTTTGCCCGAGCCGGCCGATCAACCACGAACAGCAGAGCAGCGGCCAGCAAATCACAAAACAAGTCAAAATGTAATTTTTCTATTTTTCAGCACTTATACCTATTTTAATAA
>JAQQZZ010106249.1:1770-15906 GCA_030265115.1 Mopalia vespertina | reverse complement strand
CCACTGACCCAAGAAAGTATCAGTAACTTGTGTCCACTGACCCAAGAAAGTATCAGTAACTTGTGTCCACTGACCCATGAAAGTATCAGTAACTTGTGTCCACTGACCCAAGAAAGTATCAGTAACTTGTGTCCACTGACCCATGGAAGTATCAGTAACTTGTGTGAACTGACCCATGGGAGTATCAGTAACTTGTGTCCACTGACCCATGGAAGTATCAGTAACTTTTGAATATACCAGAAACCTAAATACCCATGTACAAGCTGCACTTTTTTTCACCTAAAGCCAGACTTAGGTTTGGGGTGCGTCGTATACAAAGGGATAGGAAATAGTTATGTTTTTTCCCAGCTTGGAATTCTCTAGCCTGCCGATCGGCGCCTTAACTACAGTGTATAATAGCGGTCATAAATAAAGGCTGGAGACTAAGAGTAGACTATTAGCAATTTATCAGCTGTGCACTTTTATTCATCTCAGCACAGTAAAGTTGGAGCAGTTGATATATAAATAAAAATATTAAAAAAACAAGTGACTAAAAACCCTCTAAAAATGTAGCCTTTCATCCCTTGACCTAGTTGTCATTTGGAAAAAGCCCACCTACATGTATGCCAGGTTGCTATTGGAATGATCCACTGCACTTAGCAGAAGGGGTGATAGTCCTTTATTTTTCTACATGATCTGTCTATGTATATTTAAATGTTTTGTTTGACTAATGATTACCGTCAATGGATTTATAATTATTCTAAAGCCAATATAGTAAACACTGATCAGGAAGTCATGCTGCATTACAACAACAACACTGCAAGTCCTATCCCGCGACATAACAACTTGCTGGCGCCAGGATTACACACACTACTGATAATTGTTTAGACTTTGCATGCTGAAAATATGTGTGGCAGGCTTTGTGATAACGTATTTTGTAACCATATTAAGTACCTACGTCTTATTCACAGTGTAAGACGTTTTAGGTTTTAGGCTTTGATTAGGGGGTGCATCTTTATACATGAATGCGTCCTGTACATCGGTATATTCGGTATATACCAACCTTTGAATATACCAGAAACCTGTGAAAACGGACTGAGCATGACCTAGAAAGGGGTAATTAAATATGAAACATTAAGTAAGATTCCATTAATTTCTCTTTCAGACTGAAGGATGGATTGATGACAAGTTGAAAGTGGCTAATGAGGACAATTTTGCCGATGTCACAGATTTGTATGATAAAATGAAGAAGCTACAAAAACACCAGGCTTTTGAATCAGAAATTAAAGCTAATGAAGGTCGACTTGATAAAACCAAAGAGGTAATTATTGCTAGGCATTCCTAATTTAATTAACACAGGTATTTAATTATCCAAGTTATGCAATGTTCTTACAGTGTTTATTCCCTTATTAAAATAAACTGAAAAAACTAGTGAAATTTATTGGTTGCAGGTTGGAGAGATGTTACTTAAAAGGAAGCACCCAGCCTCTGGAGATATCAAACAATGTTTAGGAAGACTTACTCAGAAGTGGAATGAGCTGTTAAAGGCTTCTGCTAATAGGGGTCGAGGGCTAGAGGAGGCTAGAGACATCCTCGAATTTAACGAGCAGGTAGACAAGGTGGAGATGTGGATGAGAGATAAGGTATGCACATTAAGAGGTTTCACTACTTAAATTTGTTCATTTCATAACTATCCCAAGTATGTTTTCAAATAAGAGCGTTTGTTACGTTAACACTGACCTATGGTAAAGCAGTCCCAATATCTTCAACATATGACACAGCCTTCCAGTGAAAATATACAATTATTGTCCAGATGACCATCTGAATTAGTTTGTGCTATTAGACTTGAAAACCTGTACAAAAAACTACAGGAATATTTCATCCCCTTTTTCTTGACAGGAAATTTTGGTGAGTGCTGGTGATCTGGGCCGAGATTATGAGCACTGTTTAGAACTACAGAAGAAAGTTAACAACCAGGAGTCTGCTGTAAGTCTTCACCCACTCATTTCAATCGAATCAACTATCATTTGTAACACATGCTAAACAATAGTATTGTCATCCAGTCTTAAGGGACTCAAATATAACACATAAACTTAAAAATTTACAAAGTCTTTAACTGAGATCTTGAATTTGACAAGTTGTAATTTATAATGAGGAAAATTAACAGCATAACAAAAAATGACATGTCATTATGATAATGAGTTCAATTTTATTGTAAATTATTTATTTATTTTTCTTCTAAATTTCCCAGAAGGAGCTGTATTCTGTAAGTCTATATTAATCCCCAATTTCCCAAGGTCTAACTTATCTGTGCTTGTTTTTTTAATTTGGGTGTGTGGTTTGGAGTGTTGTTACATGTATGTGTCGGCATTAAATGGTCAATTAATTTATTTAATTTTAATGTTTAATGGTCTACATAGATTAGTTGTTCTAAATTGAAAATAACTGATAAAGGGGTAGTTCATGTAGTCTTTATGAAAAAAACAAGCTTTAACTGGTTTGTACTTTCTAATCGTAGTGATGATAAAACTGTTTGGGTATGGCATTGCACATTGATAATAAAGGGTAATACATGTAAAGAAGCTGTGTTTGTTTCCTCAGTGTTAACCTCTGTTAACTCACCCTCTCGCCCTTATCCCGTCTAGATACCCCGGCTGTACATCAAGCCGCTCTCTTGTGGTCTCTCTCTTTCTAATCTTGTGGCGGGTGGTTGGAGGGAGCTTCATGTTGCCCTGGTGCTCTCAGAGCTAAAGGGGAACAGGAACCTGATCAGTTTGTGGTGTCTGTATTGCATATGGTTATTGTCCTGTATTTGTCCCGTCTTGTCTTTGTTTGTTGCGCGTGGTGTCGAGGGTGGTTTCCGCCACCCATTGGGCTGGTATGTCATCATGTAAGTGAAATACCCTCGAGTACAACGTTAAACCCCAATCAAACAAACAAACAGTCTAATCTTATGTTGTCCTGTCTTGCCAGTGAGGTCGAGTGTGGTTGCTGTTTGGCTGCATTGCTGTCATATGAGTGGAATAACCTTAAATATGCTGAAAAACCCAGCGAAACTAACAAATCCTTCACCTTCATACCAATACCTTCTGCTTCATTCAGCATGCCGTCATATGTGTGAAATAACCTTTAGTACGGCATTAAACCCCAATCAAACAATCGGCTTCATTAAGGGTATCTGGCTACAGACACTAGATGAAATACATTATTCTGTCAATTATGCAGAAACATAAATTTTCCAACAGAACATTTGTACATGTATATGCAGGCCTGTGCTGTTGGGGAGAACGGACAGAACTGGGTCTCCCCATGGTTATGAAAACTTAATTTAGGATGACCGATTAATAGGTTTCCCAAATTGTTTGCAGTCTCTATCTAAATTTGCATTTTGCATCTGATTTTGACAAATTTTGTCATCTGATAATCCATGAAGATTGTATTTGAAAGCAATTTTGTTTTATTTTGCACAAAGGCACATTTATGTATTTAATAAATCAGCAAACCAGGGGAAAATGCAAATGTTAGGTTATCTCACAAAATTTAAGAGGACCGATTTTAAGGTTATGCCTTAAAAAAAAAGGCCTGTATATAACTCTTCACATTGTGGTTGTGTTGCTTTTCACTCTTTGGAAGTACAACGAAGTCACAAAAGTGAAATACACCCAAGCACAGCGCTAAATACCAATTAATCAGTCTGCTTCGTTAAAGATCCTGCTCATGACAAACTTAAAACAGCTTGTCTTTTTCCCTCGGGGAACAGCATAAAGGGTTAGAGCCGTGACAAGTTGGCTCCTATGTCCTTATACTGTGACTGGCTGGCCTGGTGTACAAATGGCCGTTTACTGTTTTTGTATTAGGGTAATTAGCCTAGAAGTCTGGAATATTCCAGTATTATTATTTATGTTAATGAAATATCAGGATTTTCTTCACGCATATAAGTGATATTTCGCTACAGTGTAATAACAATTTTTGTTTTTACTCTCTGAATTTTGCCCCTGTCAGGACTACAGTACGTTTATTAAGTGACGTCTGCACACTCTAGTTTGACACGTTAAGTTGAGTACTTAAGTGTAGATTGCACTGCACCAAACATGGATACAGTGAAATTGACCTGGTGAACTGATTCCAATCAGTTAGAGAAAATGAGGTGATACTTAAATTAAACAGAACAGCAACAAAAGTCGCTTTTTCAAACTTTCAATTAGCCATACTTCAAGCTGTTGAGTGTCAACAACCTCTTGCTTTACAAAACCCTGAATCAAGCATATGCGAGTTTTAAGTCAAAAATAGTTTTTCTTAGAGGGACAGATAAATACTCAGCAATCTAATTGGGAAACCTATAAGAAATTTTAATGTTGTTGAGTAGCAAAAACTGGTCCCATTTTAATGCATACAACATTGATAAATAATGGTTGTATTGGATGTCATTTAAACTGTCCACACAAAACATGCTCTTGGTCTTGTTTATACATGTAAGTTGATTTAGAGCGCCTCCTTCAACCATTATTGTTGGCCTCCAGCCTTCGCCATTATTTCAATGGCTGATGGTATAAGGTGTAATAACCCAGATAGGACTAGATTATGTGCCCTTGGTCGAGCCAGATAACACAATAAAGGTTTCTAATGTGCCTAGGTTAGTCATAATCCTAGGTTTCTGAAGATGGTCTTTTGGAGGACAAGACGTCTAACAAGGATAGTAAAAACACAAAGCAAGCCGTCAAATATTGCCTTAAACTTACCCGCTTTTTCACTCTTTAATATGAGCACTTATTTACATGTCAGATTACCAACAGGTATCTGATGAAACACTCTTTTTCTTTTGTTCTGATATTTTGTTTGAATGCTGTGTATGTTATTTTGTGTAATATTTACTTATGATGATCATAATGATATGACTTTGTCCTTAGTTTGTTTGTCTTCTGTTTTAGTACCATCTTAAATTTCAACGTTTCTTGGTATTCTGTGTTTGCACTGTTTTTGTTTGTGGGTTATGTAGGTTTACAACAAACTGTTTTTGATTTTCTCAGTTTTAAACAATTGTTTAGGACTGTGCTATTTCAAATTTTATTAAAACACAGTACTTTTATCCTGAAAATTATTTGTTAACATCCAGGTTTATTTAAATTGATCATTTTGAACTTTAAGTTTTATTTTCTGATATCTGGAAAGAACAATTTTAAAACTTTGAATGTTTTAATCATCAGGGTATCACTGTGGATGAAAAGAGGATCAAATCTATCAATGACCTTGCTGACAAACTAATCACACAAGGTCGTTCAGATACAAGAGCCGTCAAACAACGTAGAAGTGGACTCAATCAGAAGTAAGAATTCTTTATTTTCAGCACTAGCTTGGGGATTGGTTGGGAGGGTGAGTCAATGATGTATTCACCAAAGATGGATTAATATTAATAGAGTTTCCTTTGTTCCTATTATCCAGGTGGAAAGACTTGCAGGGAGCGCTGAGTACCTATAAGACAAAGCTAACAGCTGCACTTGAGATCCATGCCTTCAATAGAGATGTGGATGACCTAAATGACAGGATCAGTGAAAAGGTGGGTAATATGAAGTCCTGCCGTACACATCTATATCGATTGACATTCTTATCTAACACACCTTAAAGAGGTTTGTCAGCATACACTTATATCAGCTAGTTATCTTCACATGAAAATTTGAGGTGGAAAAAATATAAGAATATAAATAATGCGCATTCGTGTTAATTGTTCAAAATGTTACCTTGATTAATTATGGTTAAAAACAAACTAAGTTTCTGTGTGTTCAAGTATTTTAGTGTTATATAAGCATTCTTGTTTTCAACGCTTAAAAGATTGGCTTACTAATGTAATTAAATCTAACAATTTTGAAATCCTGTTTTTCTAGGCTAAGCTGCTGTCCACTGATGACCTGGGAAAAGACTTGTCAGGTGTTCAGGCTCTTCAGAGAAAACAAGAGGAAATTGAGAGAGATATGACTGCCTTACAAAACCAGTTAGAGGTAACATATTTCATCCTGGTCTTTATTCTTGGTATAATTTCAATTATGGTCAACAATAAATAAATCAATATACATCATTGTTTTAGTTTTTTATGAACCTAAAAGTACACAATTCAAATAAAAGTTTTTGTCTGTACATGATAATTTGTGGTAAAAGATATATATTAACATAATATCAATAATATGCATATTAAAATGATGAATTGTCGCTGAAAATATAATTGCAGACAATGACTTAGACATCCAGGTACAGTAAAGAAAAAACACCTTAGGTTTTTAGTTTTTTGTTTATATCTTTGTATGGCATAATCCAGTTGAACAGACTTAAGTCTATTATTACACAAGTGAATAACACTAAACAAAAAATATCTAATGAATAATTTTAGAAAATTGAGACTCAAGCTGGCAAGCTGTGTAGGAAATTCCCGGACTTGAAGGATTCTATTACTGGTAAACAACAAGAAGTGGAAAATAACTGGGAGAAATTAGAGGAACTTTCAGATGCCAGGTAAATCTCAAATTTCTTGATCCTCCTTTACATTCATTCTTATATCTTCTCACAACAAAGATTCCAGGAAATGGGCTGTATTCATTTCATAAACCCGGGAACCATTAACTGCATGTAGTTGCCCATTTTAGTAGTACAGATTATCTGACCTTTTAATATGTGTTATTCTCACCGATTTTGTTTTTATGGAAGGATACAGGGTGTCATATTGTTTATATTTCTATTTAAAAATTGTGAAAGATGGATTTCATTTGTGCCTTTTTATTACACCCAGACTTGCTCAGTATGCTAATATTCTCATGTAAATGTCTAATAAGTTGATTAATTAATTTGTTGAAGAACTGCTCTTTTTTTTAAACAGGAAGAAGACATTAGCCGCTTCTTACCAGTATCACAAATTCCTGTCGGATGCCAAAGAATTGGTCAGTTTTCCATTATTAATCATTAGAACAGTTCTATTCTTGTAAATTAAGGACATATTAAATGTGATACATTTAATAGCAATAAACTCATCTTGGGTTTTTTAATTTTGGTCTGATTTTCATACTTCATACTTTTTTTTCTATAATTCAATTTTATTATTGTCTCTGTTATAACACCTTTTTTAAATTGCTGTCCTAGAAAGACATTTTTGACTTATGTTGATTATGTTGTTGTTGTTCAGATGACCTGGTCCAATGAAATGATAAAGAGAATGGGGTCAGGAGAATTGGCCAAAGATGTGGCCGAGGCTGAGAACATGCTACAGATGCACCACGAGAGAAAGGTAATCACACATTGATTAGATGTACATTTCATTTATTGTGTAAGAAAATGGCTGCAGTTAAAGCTACATATCTGAGAGTAACATTGGGCCAATATTTGAGATCTCTTAAGGCTATCTGAGAATACCATCCGCCTTGTTAGGTGGAAACCTAGTCAGCCAAGAGCTGGGACCTTCTCATATTTATTTCATGTATTGATTATGTAGTCGAGATTTCAGAAGAAAATTTTAGGAAGCCGTCCTATTTAATCTGTTTATGTAGTGTTATTGAATGAATATAAACATATATAGAGGCAAGCAAATTTTTCTCTCTTCTTTTAATCAAAATATAAAAGTTATCTGTACAGAGAAAAACTGTTATATGTATTTTTAAATTTGATATTGTTTACTCAAGTTTTTGCTGTTTATTTCACAGGCTGAGATGGATGGTAGACAGGCTCATTTCACAGCCTGTAGGGAACATGGTAAAAACCTGGTGAATGGGAATCATTATGCAGCTGCTGATGTCCAGAAAGTGTTAAAACAGTTAGAGCAGTCCCGGTTTAACCTGGTTACGGGTTGGGACAAACGAAGCAAACAACTCACACAGTGTCATGATCTACAGGTATATCATTTTGTGCCATGAATTTTCCTAGGTTTGTCAGGAAGTATTTGAATACACAATGTCAATGTCTCAATTCACTTATTGACATGCATTTGTCATTGTATTTAGATTATTCTTAAATGCTATATCTCAGTTTGATGGTCAATTTTTTGTGCTACGATATACATGTATTTATTTTTAAAAAACACTGAAAAACGATTAAACTCCTACATTATGGTTGTTATTCATAGGTATTCAAAGAGACAGCTGACCAGACAGAAGCATGGCTTGCTGGGAAGGAGGCTTTTCTCTCCAACGAGGATGTTGGGGTATGAACTTTAAGAACTAACTACCAATATTTTGCCAATTCTTTACTTGCCTTTTATGATCTGTCAGAAACATTATTTTGATTATTGGTTGACGTATTTGTATGAGCAATATCATGACAAATCTGCATCACAACTTTTCCTGTAGTTTCTCAAATCTCACTTCAACTAGTATCTTAAATATTAAACAGTTTTCCTTTGTATATGATCTGAAATATGAAGTAATACGTCTAAAAGTTTATGAATAAAAACTGTATGTGTCTTGTTCTCTTCAGGATAGTTTGTCTAGTGTAGAAGCCCTGGTCAAAAGCCATGATGCATTCCAAATGACCTTGAAAGCTCAAGAGGATAGACTGGATGACCTTCAGCAGTTTGCTAAGGATCTCTGTGAACAGGAACATTATGCGTCCACAGAAATCAAAGCCTGTTGCCAACAAGTGATTGATCGAAGAAACAAGTTGTGGGAAGCCTCTGTAGCTAGGAGCCAAAAACTTCATGAGTCCAGAATGTATCAGGGATTCTTGAGAAATATTTATGAGGTAAATTGTATTAACTGTACTCTGCCTTTAGTTTGATATCAAGATAAATCACATATAACAAGTAACATATTATATACCTGTTAATTGTTAGTTTGGCTTGAGGAAATCCTGCCCAAAATTGATTTATTTTAACTCTGAAAATTTCTGTATAGAATATAAAGTTACATTGAATTTTTTGTTGCAGGTTTCTGGTTGGGTGAGTGAGAAGATGCAGGTGGCACTGGATGAGTCCTATAGAGACTCTACAAATCTTCAGGGTAAACTACAGAAACACCAAGCTTTTGAGGCGGAGATCACAGCAAACAGAAATCGAGTGGATGCTGTTAATGAGGTCAGATTATCATTGGGTGGATGGAGGGAGTTGTCTGTACAGAGTCTTGTTTAAGCTAAGGGATAACATGAAACTGATGTGTTATAGTGATTTGCTTTGTACTTTGCCTTCTTTAAATATGTCTTGTGTCTTTGTTTTCTATCTTAGTGGTATCATGTAATGATGATTTCTCACACCCATTAAGCAGGTATGCAGTAATATTGGCCTTATAACATTAAGTGATTTTATTTTCCTAGCACAGTCAGGCTGGGGTTTTATTTACGAAGCATTAGAGAAACATTATTTTTCCAATTAATCAGAGCACTTGAGATTGTGTGGTTACAAGCTAAAAGAGTTTTCAGGCATCCGTGAACAGTGAACTATCCATGAGCATGGCTTTATACTCGAGTCAAGCATGCTCCCTGTGGCTCAGGGTGTTTCATACTGGTCTTCTGTTTTCACCTAGCATACCAAGTGAGAAAATCGATTTTCACAAAATTTCAATAATTAGAGTACACTGCCATCATATAAGTGATATACTATTAAACTTGGCTTAAAACACCAATCAATCAATCCTGTAGCGATGTTCTCCCAAGATATAAGGCAATTTTAAAGAAAGTGTGTGTATTTGGACATTGAGTAATGTTGACTTGCTGATCTGTGGACTTGCATTTACCCAGATACATTTTGAAATGAAGTTTGTTTGTTGTTTGTTCAGGAAGGTGAGGGTTTGATTGAAGCCAACCATTATGCTAAGGCTGATATCAAGAAACGTTTGCAGGAGTTGGAAATAAGCTGGGAGGCTCTATTGGCAGCTAGTTCTGATAAAAAGGACAAATTACAGGATGCATATCAGGTAACTCACTGACTGATATTGTTTTTAACACATTTTCCATATTGTTCACCATTTTTAATTTGTAAAGTTTATGATATTTTTTTTAATTTTCAACCATAGATTGATAGAGCAAAGTCAAATATTTGAAATACAAGGTTTCCACTCAGTTTTCCACCCTAATTTGGCAAGAAACATTGTGAAGTGGGTAATCCATCGTCATATAAGTGAAATACCCTTGAGTACGATGTTAAACCCCAATCAAACAAACTATTTGACCCTGAGTTTATCTAAATGTGATCTTACCCCTGCATGCTTGTGTTTTTAGGCCCTGTTATTTAAACGGTTAGTCATCGATTTGAATACGTGGATGGAGGATGTAGAAAATCAACTAATGTCTGAGGATCATGGGCAGGATTTGTCGTCTGTTACCAATTTGCTGAAGAAACATCAGGTAATTTTTTCAAGTTACATCAGGTTACCGCTTATACTAAACACAATGGGTCGTTGTTTAATTTTGAGTCTGGATATTAAACAATGTCTTATGTTCGTCTTTTTTTTTATATTTAATACTGTTCATAAATGATAGTAACCAACTTGTTTGTGTGTGTTACACTTTCTTGTTTTAGAATTATCTTGTCCCAATACATTGTTACTACTTGTGTTTTTCAGCTACTGTCTGAGGATATAAGTAACCATAGTGAGAAGGTCCAGGATGTAGTAAACGCTGCTCAAGTCTTTAAAGACAATAAGCACTTTATGTACAAAGAGCTGCACTCGGAGGCCAAAGAAGTTCAGTCCAAATACAATTCTTTGTCTGAACCCTGCACCATCAGGCGGGATAATCTTGGAGACGCCCTTCACCTTTATAAGTTTTATCGTGACCTTGAGGATGAACTCTCCTGGATCAAAGAGAAGAAACCAATGGCTGCCTCCAAGGACCTGGGAAATTCTCTATCAAATGTGCAAAATCTTGTCAAAAAACATCAAGTGAGTTTGTTTATATTGTGTATGAATATACATTTGCACTGATTGGTAGAATCTTTTTTGAAATAACAAAACCACACTCTTTGTATTGTATCTTGGGATTTTCTTGTCTTGTCTACTGACAAGTAGTCATATCAGTGAAACAACCGTAGAAGGTTTTCTACCATCTTCATATGAGTATGACGTTAAACTCCAATCCAACAAATAAACAATGTGATCAACTGAATTCCTGAAAACAGATATGTGTTAAAAACATGCAACGTCTTTCTTGATAGGCTCTGGAATCTGAGATGCTGGCCCACGAGCCACTCATTGATACCGTAACCAGTACAGCACAGGGCATGATTAACAGTAAACACTTTGCTTCACCCGATGTTCAGAATAAACTTGATGAAATTCAGGCCGAGTTGAAGACACTCAAGGATCTGTCTTCCCAAAGACGTGCAAAGCTTCAAGAGTCCTTGGAAGTACAAATGGTATGAAAATAGGACATTAATTATGATTGGGTGTAGAGTTAGTTTACCATCTTGAGGGATTAATTGTGACAGGAGTAGTTTTTTTTTAATGTAAACTACCAGTTCAGAAAACATTTTGGAAACTCCTTACAAGTGGATAACATGTAATCTTTGCAGTTTGTCACAATTACAGGAAGTAAACACAATTTCGATGAAAATAATTTATGAACTGAGGAAAAGCTTTCATACCCTTGGATTTAAGCTATAGCCATCTTTATTCTATCTAGTTTTGGCTGTTTTTGTTGCTTGTACGCTCTAACAAGTGTTCTATGTTTCAGTTTTATTCGGAGATCGCTGAAGCAGAATCATGGATGAGAGAAAAGCGCCCTCTGTTGACCAGCAGAGATATTGGTAAAGATGAAGACTCCGTACAGGTGTGTGATTTGCTCAATCTAAAAATGAATCTAAAAAAAGTCTAAAAACATGTGTTGTATATTGTAAGATTGAGAAACGGTTATTGTATTAAGAACAGTACAGCTACATATAAAACTTTTTTCTTTATTCAAAGTCATCCACATAGACTTTTTTTTGTGCTTGTATTTAAAACTATCAACGAACCATATTCTCATATATGTCTTGATCTTATTTATACACGTTCTTTTACAATATATTCCAAATTGTATTTGAGGATGTATCATGCTTTCAAGTTCAATGTAAGTGGTCTGAAAAAAAGACCTGTTAATGCCCTAACTCATTAATTTACTAGTCAGTTTAATCAATTTGCTGCATGTTTAAAGAAATTGTTAACTTAATAATTTGGTCTTAACATTGCTTTGAAATAATGTTTGAAAAATCAAGAACTAAATGAGTTGATTTTAAAGGTGTTATTTACATGTTGTGCAGGCATTGCTGAAGAAACTGGATGCTTTAGAAAGAGATATTGATAATTTTGGTAACAACATTGGAGAACTATCTGCTTTAAGTCGAACACTTCTGGATAAAGGACACTATGATAAAAATAACATCCAGAAGCAACAGGTAAGCTTCATTCTAAAAAGCTATATTTGCTTAAAATTCAGGTAATATCAGTTCTTGAAATCTGTAATTGCTGAGGATCTAGGTAATGTTAATTCTTTAGAGCTGTAATAACTTATTACTTAGCTAATCAGAGTTCATTACAGTAATTGTCTAGGATCCAGCTAAGTTCAGCTCTGTACAGTTGTAATTGTATCGGATCCAGCTAAGTCAAGTTTTAAGCAGTTAAAATTGATAAAGATCCAGCTAAGCTAGTCTAGCTCTTAACAATGTAGGCTCAGTTCATAAAAGCTGTTATTGTTTACAAACCTAATAAGCTCAATTTAAAAGCTATATTATTGTTTGGGATCCCGGTAAGCTTTTCTCTTGATGAGCTGTAATTGTTTGTAATCCATGTTGTTAGGGGTTGTAATTGTTTTTGGTCCAGTTAAATTAACTTCCTGAAAGAGCTGAGATAAATTTGTTAGTGGTATAACTAATAGTGCCACGTATGTCCTTGACTAACAGTATAAATGTTCCTGTCGTGATATTGCTAGTCAATAACATCTGTGGCACTGCCAGTTATATGAGGAATAGATTTACCTCCCATGTTAGCCTATGGCTAATTCCATTGTTTGGGAATTATTGCCATTATTACTGGCAATAGGTATTCGTCATAGTATTAGTATTACAGAGAAATACCATTCAGTAGAATATTAAGCAAACAATTTACTATGTACTTAGATGGTATACTGATTAATTTGTTAGTTGACAAATGCTTTTGTTTGGGCTGACAGAGTAACATTGAACAGCAGTACAGTGAGTTACAAGACCTGGCCACTCAACGTCGGGTTAAACTTAATGACAGTAAGAAACTGTACGAGTTCTATAGAGATGCTGATGATACAGTCGACTGGATTTCTGATAAGGGAGTCAGTGCTGCTTCAGAGGATTACGGACAAGATTTAGAACACATTGAGGTAATTGCTTTCTTACATTTTGAAGTTATAGCTGTAAAAGAGTTTCAGGTATGTAGTTTTTTAAAAGACTAGTTTGAACTGTTCATTAATAGGATGATTGTAACACATTGTCTGATTGCAGTTGGTGTATATTGTTTTCAGATACTGCAGCAGAAATTTGAAGACTTTATTCGTGAATTAAACAGTGGTGAAGAGAGAGTAGCCGCCACAAATAATATGGCAACTAGAATGTGCAATGCTAAACATTTTGAGATGGACAACATTGAAAAACGCAGGAATGAGATCAATCAGATGTGGAATGAGTTGAAGGAAGTGGCACAGACTCGACAAGAGGTATGGTCTCCAAGATGATCAATCATCTTCTCTTTATGCTCTCATTATGCTCCTTTTTGTCCTCTTGTGGCTTGCATTATTTCAAGTCTACAAAATATTGGTCTTTAATGTTTATCTACAATCTATGAGCTGATGTCTGTGTTATTAATTGTCACTTTTGCAACTGTTACTGGACCTATTGACTTGCTTGTTTAAGGCTTTAACTGGAGCAAAGCAGGTGCACATGTATGGTCGGGATGCTGACGATACACTGAACTGGATACAGGAGAAAGATGTTGTCATTTCCACTGATGATTACGGCCATGATCTGGAGAGTGTACAAGCTCTCAACAGTCGACATGAGGGACTGGAGGTAAGGCATCAGTAACTATATAACAACATGTAAACTGGAGAGTGTACAAGCTCTCAACAATCAACATGAGAGACTGGAGGTAAGCAAACAATAACAAAACAACATCAACATGTAAACTGGAGAGTGTACAAGCTCTCAACAATCAACATGAGAGACTGGAGGTAAGCAAACAATAACAAAAC
>JAQQZZ010106248.1:7738-31080 GCA_030265115.1 Mopalia vespertina | reverse complement strand
AAACAAAATGGCAGCCATTGCATAATTTTAATATATTTCAAACTTTGAAAATAGTTTCCTCCAGTTAAGAAACCGATAGGATTGCATTTCATTTAATTCCACAAACCATCATGGCCATCACTCAAATTCAGATATTTGCACATTTATGTACTGGTATTTAAAAAATCTGCAAACCAGGGGAATATACAAATGTTAAGTTACATGTATCTCAAAAAAATTTAGAGGACCGATTTTAAGGTTATGCCAGAAAAGATTACACTACAGGCCTGACTGGTATGGTTTAGTGGTTAGCATGTTGGGAGTACTGGATCCACCTTAAATGTATCACACAGGCCCCCGGTCATGGCTTAGTGGTTAGCGTGTCTGCTGACTAATCCTACTTGGATGAACCACGGGTTTAAGTTTCTTGTAGACCATCAGGTATATGAGAGGGTCAAAAGATTTGGGGGTGGCAAACAAACAAATCAATTGATTGCATATTTTCACAACCCTGAGTGCATGTGGTATTAGAGGGAGTCACAATTTGGGTAAATCCTGAAGATGGTTTTAGCAAGATTCCATTCAGGTTTTCTACCTTATGTCCTTGAATATGATATTAAACACAAAGCAATCATTGGCATTGTTAATTGGAAACATAATGCATCTGAAAACAAACAAATTTTGTTCTGTTATCATTTTATTGTTTTATTTTTGCAGCCTTTATATCACAAGCGTTTTAGATGTAAACCATGCGGAATGAAGTTTGCCACTTTAAGTCAATACGAGTCACATGCAAAAGTCCACAAACCCAAAGTTTCACGACCAACCTATTCAGAAAGCAAGGTTTGTGAGAACAACTTATACACAGAACAAGAAAATTGCTTATAAATCAAATCCTTTTCATTTTGTTTTTTATTTCTTCCGACTAAGCAAAGGTGACTTTTGAAGTACACCCTAATGAATGAATGAAACAGCTTTGAGCACTGCTTGGACGCCAATCAATCAATTACTTATGGATATTAACTGCAAGAAAGTTGTCCTATATAACCAACTTTCATTTGGTTTCTTCATTGATTATTAAACGTCAAATGTTTTATTCCGTTGAAAAATTAATGTTCCTCCAGTGCTTTGTGAAGACGATATGACTATGCTTGGAATGTATTGCCCCCGTTAGCCACAGGACAGGATTTTTTTCTCCCACAATGTTTTCGTTTGGGGGGGGGGATGACCTGATACTTTCTGTTTGTCCGTCACGAATGTTGTCAACAATTTACAATTTAAGAGGCAACAATTGGATAGTATTTTATCAAGTTTGCAAGACAATATCGCCAACTTTGCTAAATTTTACAATATGTTATGACTTGAAAGCGAATTCACGGATTTACTTCAAACCTACCTTACTTCTGTGAAGACCATGGATAGGATTGCATTCTACCTAGTTTCACCACAACCAAGTTTCCTCCTGGTTTTCCACCGTAATAAGGCAAGGAGCAGTGTGAAGTGGACAATCCATCGTCATATAAGTGAAATACCTTTGAGTACGACGTTAAACCCCAATCAAACAAACAAAACAAACCAAAAGCAAAATATGACTTTATCAAGTTGCCTTAAATTTATAAAATATATCAATATAAAAAACCAATACATCTCCGAATACAAATGCCAAAAGCTAACCCTTTAGTTCTACGAAACAGAGTATATGTAATGCCAAGCAATATAGTGGAATTACACAATATATATGTTAACTGATTTATGCTTTAGCTGACAAAACTGACTACCCTTAAAATACAAATAAGGCAATCGTGGTGCATTTGAGGATTTCCGATTGACAAATACGGACGGGAAAGGCAAACAGTACCAACAAAGGAAGAAATCTACTCGAGATTGAATGAAATTTCTTCTCATAGACGCACAGAGCAATGTCAACAAGGCAGTGCCAAGTTGCGATGGGATTTAGAACCCTTTCTGCATCCTCAAACTTATTTGATCTAAGCGATGAAACTGAGAGTAAACACGGTACAGCAATGTGGGTATTTTATCTAAGAGATGAAACTGAAAGTAAACACGGTACATCAATGTCAATATTTATTTAAAAGATGAAACTGAAAATAAACACGGTACAACAATGTAAATATTTATATGCACATTGTTATGAACACTCCATCTTTAAATCTGAATAAGACAGAAGGGCTCAATATCGATGTAGTTCTAGTTCACACAAACATATTTGACTTTGGCAATAATATAAATTATCATTAATGGTAACTAAGTAAGTATAAAAATGATGGACAAACAAAGAAGTGCTTTACTACAATGTATATAAAATGTATTCAACACAGATTATGATCCATGATCGTTTACATTGTTTTTTAAATATCCTAATTATTTATTTTTTTAAAAAATTAATGAAAAGAGACTCCTCAGATTAGACTCGAATTACGACATGTTTAACAAACTGTAGTAAGTATATTTGATACATAAAAAAAACCAGTTGATCACCTAACTTCAATTCTGTTTTAAGCATAATACATTAACATGAAAATTGGAGAAAGGGAGATCACTATGTAAGTTATAATCTGGTCACGCTGTATTTTGACCTGGTTCCCATGGCACTTACGATCGAAGGTTATAATTCTGTCATTTTCTGTTGGGGAGAACGGACCAAACGGGATCTTCCCATGGTTACGCAAACTTATTTTCAGAGGACCGAAATATAGGTTTTCAAATTGTTTGTCTTCATATGCATTTTGCTACCGATTTTGACACATTCCATCAATCAAATCATTACTGAAGTTTGTATTTATAAAGCAATTTTGCTTTATTTTTCATAAATGCACATTATTGTATTAGAAAAATCAGCAACCAAGCTGCAAATGCAAATGTTAGGTTATCTCACATAATTTTAGAGGACCGATTTTAAGGTTCTGCCAGAAAGGGTCACAGCATAGGCCTGCCGTTATCGATAGTGCATAAAAACACCGTACGAAGGACAATGCCTCATCTTATTATAGTGTAAATTTGTCAAATGTCAACAGTCACCAATAACTCAAAAAAATATACCGTTTGTCCAAATGCGTTGATTCTGATTTATTGCGCTTTCCAGTTATAGTGTGAACAGTTGTTAACTACATGATGTCGATAATACACCTGAGCCAAGAGGTAAAGGCTGATGCAGTTAAGTCCGATTGCTCTTATCGAATCCACAGAACACTCTCTGGCTTACCGGTAAGCCAAAATGACAAATTCAATATTATGTCCCTCACTCCTATAGTTACTGGGCTCTCTGGCTAAGGGCAGTTTGTTTGAAGAGTATCAATGCTTTCTGTAGTTAGCACTGGAGGAAAAATAACATTCCGACATTATGGAAACTCTTCACATCTTGGTTACGTGCAAGTGTCAATTATTGTTGGAATACACCGCCGCCATATAAGTGAAATACCCTTAAGCACGGCGTAAAACACCAATCAACGAAGACCTATATCAACTGATATTATAACATTCACTTTGTGACACGAAAATGGGAAGCTGGAATGTCGCACTTCTAGATCAGAACTGATCAAAACCTGAATATTTTCGAATTTTGAATTTAGTTCATTTTAGTTGCGACACCTATTCCTGATCATCTAATTCATTCAGTAAATATAACATTATTATATCTAAACAAGAACGATCGTTTACTTATTCAGCTGTGTTCAACGTCGTGTGCAAGGCTAATTCACTAATCCGAAGACCACATTGCAGATGTTTTATTGCAAACCTAGAGAAAACCTCGTAAAAACTACTCTGCCATATCCCCAGTCGCCGGAAATTTCCCCTTTTATTATATGGAGTGAAGGCCTCTTGTGAGCGATACAATGAACAGAAGTGTGCTGAGTAATCCAATGCGCCTGGAACTGAACCATGTCCCGGACTCCACAGGTACAACCGGAACGATCGCACGGATGTAATCAACCATGGGAGTGTTAAAACTCTATACCACAGGGGATTGTTTTTATTATACAAAACGCCAACCATAATATGAAGCTTGTAACGTGAGAGCTAGGAATAAACATATATATATGCATATTTTTTTAGCCTTAAAAATATTTACCTTTCGTGAATTGTCTAATTTAAATCCGATTAGGAAAACACTGCAAGCCATGTTGTGAGTATTAAGTATAAAGGTGTTTCGTGTTACTTTATACAGATAATAACATACCCGGCGAAACAACCCACGTGAATAGGTTATGGAACTGCCGATAATATGTATGTGTATGTATAAAACGGATCTTTCCTATCGAAAACATTTATTTCAAGTTTCTTACATCGAAATGGTCCTTAGCGATATCCGTATTTACTTATTTGTTTATTTATTTTCAACACAATTGAAAACAAATGACAGATCTTTGGCTAATATTGATGTGAGACGAACCGGTGTACAATCCTGAAAATCCAAGACTATCGGCTGGCTGCTAAAATGTGTTCCTTAACCAAAATAATACGTGAGATAAACTTCAGAGTATGAAACCAAGGTATATCTCTTTGAAGTAATGCTGGTTGATTTATTCTAAAGCCAATCCGATAATCTCGTTTGCTAAATATTTATCAAACATTTCCTGCACCATTTACATGGTCATTAGCTTCTCTCGAGATGTCTGTACGTTTTTCATAACAAGTCGAGATAAAAAAAATGTATTTGGAAAGTTGTCTCTGGAGGTTCCTCAAGAATATGATTAGATTCCTCAGTTTTAATTAATCAACACCCCTGTGCCAGTGTTACGAATTCTTAAATATATATA
Organism: Mopalia vespertina; assembly: GCA_030265115.1. Lineage (NCBI taxonomy): Eukaryota > Metazoa > Mollusca > Polyplacophora > Chitonida > Mopaliidae > Mopalia > Mopalia vespertina. The sequence continues at coordinate 26,323 of JAQQZZ010106248.1, read as the reverse complement.
AAGACAACAAACAGAAAATTAGATTTTTATTTTTCTAAGTGTGTAGTTTCACTACTTAATGGCACCAAATTCGTTTATTATTGTAATTATTTGTGGGAAGCACTTTGAGCTATGTTCAGCGCTTCCATAGAAAACAAACCTTAACAAAAAGAGCCGTTAGTATAAGAAATACAAAAAACTAAGCTGAGCAAACGGATGAGAATTGTACGTGTGCCGGTCCGGTGTCAATCCACAAACTGACTTTAAATTCAAGGTATTATTGTAATCAAAGAAGGAGATTAATGACCGTGAATCAACACGGAAGATATCAGCATGAAAAAGTGTGGACATAATTCCTACACTAACGTCTGTAAAGTGTTCTTATTGATTACGATAAGAATGGCTTACCATGTGCCGGCACGTATAAGTTCAGGTTAAGGCAGTCCTCGTCCTGTTCTCGACTGTATTCGATGAATTTCGATCTTTCTTCTGCAAGAGCCAATGGTAATTGTTTTTCAAGTTCCACCTCGTCCAGTACTTTCTGTGGACAAGCCGGTTTTTGCTTGAGAGCCACACGGATCCCGTCCCAACTATCCGTTGGGCCAGTAGGTGGCATGAATCGCTGCATTAAAGAACCGTATTGTATGCCGTAATACACTTCCACTGGCTGTAGGTTTGGATCCTGGAAATCCCAAACCATTCCACGAATTCGCCCGTATTTCGTGTTCACAACACGCTGACTTAACTGCTTAACACGAACACTGAAATAAGGCGGGCAAAAGAATAGAGTAATCCAAAGGAGACTTGAGCCTAGCGTTTTTACAGAACGACACATTTTTCCAGCGAACAGGTTGTTAAATGTCTATTCTAATAGCACTGTAAGACTTATTTCTTCTCACTACTGCTAATCTGCTTGCTTTTAACATGCGGAATAAAACTCTCATCGCGAGAGCATTGTGTCGGCCGGCTTAAGGTTTCCTGGCCTCAAAGCTGGCTTGTCTTTGGCAGACAGCTGCAGTTCACACATGGCCCGCTGGTATAATAGCTGTGTTGTTAGCGATCGGAAGGAGTTAGCCGGACTGTGGACTCTAAAGCCGCACAGGCTGAACAAGTACGTCGTGTTGGACGTAGCGGCTTCCAGCCTCACTCCAGCGCATCGGCAGTGAAACTGAGTTAGAATTCTGGTCGAGTATTTCCTTCCCTGATCGATTTTATATACTAATTACGTCTGTAAGCCATTGTTTTATCTGGAGGGTGCAGTAATTACTAGCGTGTCGCACGAAACACGGTCGTTTCTATAGGTTAGAGTGGATAGCTGTTCTCGAGGATCGGGTCGCTTCAAGAGATCGATGCCATCTCACAGTGTCAATGGCATAACAGCGACACGTTCTCTCCATCGTTACATTTGGTGGCAGTAAAACAGACATACACGCCACCTACCCCCGGCGATACATGCCCCTCGGGAAATGCAACTTGTGTGTAAACAGCCTGTACTAATGAGGGAGTTGTTGGTTTTGCCTAGGGCTTAGCGCCACTGGCCGGTATTTTGTGTTTTTACTAAAGACTGGATCAGAATATCGATGTAGAACCACTTCTGATTCCACCTACTTGTGTCATAATATCCCCGTCGAGATCACTCAATAATTTCCCCATGGTGCGATTGGAGGAGAAGATTAAATTCTCAAAGACAACCATCAAGATACGGCGAAGAACATAAAAGCTCGACACCAAGGTTAAATATGCTATTTTTATATGAAGATACTCTTAAAAAACAAGTATCCACAAGAAATAAAACATAAAACTGTAATAGTTCAGCCGAATTATAATATGGTAATTAATTTTCGCAATGCCTTGAATCCCCGGACATTAGTATCGATTCCATGAAAATCGAATATTCCAAAATATCTATTTTCGTTGTCAAGGGCTTATATGGAAGGGTACAGTGAGCTTAACCACACCGAGATATAAAGCATTAGCTGTCTGCCATGGGCAGAACAAAACAAGCTTTTTTGTATATTTTTAACTGAGAAACTTGTCATAGATATAACTACACTCATGTATTGACACCCATCAGTGTCCATAAAACTGTGAAGCTTCATATAGACTGGAAATGGTTCCGTGAAATTATAGAATTGGTACCGTAAAAGTATAGAAATGATACTTGGAAAATGATAGAAGAGAAACCGAAAATTATATCGATAATGCCGGAAATTTTAACAATGATGCCAGCATTTATAGAATGAAATGACAAAGCGAAATTATTGAAATGGTACCAGGAAATTATAGAAATGATACCGGGAAATGATTTAGAAGAAGCCGGGCTTATAACAATGATGCCGGGAAATAATAAAATTGATAAACGGAAATTATAGAAAAAGAAGCTGGAAATAATATTGTAAAATGATATAGATGATGTCGGAAATTATAACAATGTTGCCGGGAAATTTTAGAAATAGTACCGGGAAATTATAGTAACAGTGCAAAGAAATTTTAGAAATAGTACCGGGAAATTATAGTAGCAGTGCAAAGAAATTTTAGAAATAGTACCGGGAAATTATAGTAGCAGTGCAAAGAAATTATAGAAATAGTACCGGGAAATTATAGTAGCAGTGCAAAGAAATTAAAGAAATAGTACCGGGAAATTATAGTAACAGTGCAAAGAAATTATAGAAATAGTACCGGGAAATTATAGTAGAGGGGAAGGAAATTATAGAAATTATGCTGGAAATTATAGAAATGATACCGGGAAATAAAAGAAACACAATACCGAATAATAAAATAAACGAACCGGCGGTGAAATTATAGAAATGATAAATGAATTATATGTCCCGTATAAGACTCGTAATAGTAACATCATTTCTAACCAGCGTGGGGGCTACACTGAACAGTGTTCATGATCAAACATACTTGCAGATTTACAGGAAACAAAAATGAAATACATCTGCCAGCAGTAATTGGGTTAGCAAATAAATAACACGCTAAACTGTAACAGTAATAATTCTAACAAATAGTCCGGGGCTATTTGATACACCTTGTCCATAGATAATAAAACATAGGCACTTCAACATCTGATCAAAGAAATAGAAACTAACGAATGTTGGTATGCTAGTAATTCTTGGGGAAAAAACAGTTCTGCGCCGTGCTTTGTGAGAATTCCATAACGAACTGGTCTGTGTAAGGAAAACATCTCCTAGCGACCTCTAGTGCTGGTCGCGGATCTATATCTCCATTGCATGAGAGGTGCCAATGTACTCCAGTTAGAGACGTATTATGACTGAGTTGAATAGGACCAGATTAAGAAGAGGGGAATCTGGTCGATATGCTGATTGAAGTGGAGAAAGAAACACAGACGGGTGGCCTGATCAACCTCGTTCCCACACAATTCAATTGAGATTAATGCATTTATTTGTAAACTACTCCAACACTTGGACCCTTCATAATATTTTAAGTGCCAGTAACTACGTTCATTAACTGCTATTACTAGATCATTTTTGAGAGTACATTAAAAGTTTGATTGGGGTGTATTTAACGTCGTATTCAAGGGTATTTCACTTATATGACGACGACGGATTGTCCACTTCACACTGCTCCTTGCCTAATTAGGGTGGAAAATCGGGAGGAAACTTCGGAAAAAAAACAATCCCGTGATTGCCAGAGCCATATCGTGTGACTCACTCATATACCTGATTGTCGACAGACGGACTCGATATTTCTAGTGACTGTCGTATGGAATCAAGCTAACAACTGGTAGTATCGTGTAAATAGGCTTGTCAACTTTGGGGGGCAAGTTATTATGTATACTGAGCCGTTGAGGTTTCTTTTTACAACGGGACATTTGACATGTGGTATTAATAACACTAAGATTTCCTTAATAAATAATGAATACACAAAACTTTATAATTTAAACTAGCCTAGGATATTTATTGCAACTTCTTCGGTAAGAAATAAGCTTACCAACGCTACACCGAGAATTTTTGTTGGGCTAAAAGCTTAAGACTGACTATGTTTCTAAGCAAAATATCAAAATCATGTTCTTTTCGTACGTATCAAAACATCAAACATCGGTTCAGCAATCACTACACCTACATATACTCGCGATATTAAAAACTCTGAAGAAGACAATCGTGAACGGGTATCAACTAGGCCTAGACTGTAGTTGAAGGTCGAAGAGATTATGATACCAAGAGATCTGGACTGTGTGTGTGTGTGCTTGAGAGACAACAAGGTGTAGTGGCCCAGAAATAAGTTTGTTTGTTTTTTTGTTTGTTTGATTGGGGTTTAACGTCGTATACTCAAGGGTATTTCACTTATATGTTGATGGATTGTTTGATTTATACTTCTCCTTGCCTAATTACGGTGGAAAAACCAGGAGGGGAGGACCTCGTAAAAAAACACCCCCGCGATTGCCGGAGCCACATCATGTGACTAACTCATATACCTAATGGTCGACAGACGGACTTGATCCCGTGAACGCTACCACTAAGCCCAGTCGCAGGCTACCAGGACTATGTGCTTGGCACATAAATAATAGTTTCATTTAACTGGCGGCTTCATTCTAGTGAATGATTTGCGACATAGACTGTGCTCAGTTTGATTCATAGGAAGAAAAACTCTCAACCTATATAGCATTTCAACAAAAACGTAATACTAGATCTTGAGCCTAATAACCAGTATACAGTTGTATACCGTGGGCTCAAAGGAAAAGGTATATGTCCGAAATCACGATCTGGATAATCTGGTTGATGTTTCCACTGGTCCTATAAAATCAGAAAATGGAAGACAGAACTTTAGCGAGGATTCTAGTTTCTAATGGGATTATCTACTTCTGCGTATAACAAATTTCTAATAAATTTGGCAGAAAGGTCAAATATGGAAAGAATTTCATCTGCCGTTGAACCCACGATACGCACAAAACCAATGTGATATAAACTGTTCAAACAAAAGCACTAATGAAATAATCTTAACCTTGATCCATTTTTCTCCAGTGGTTAAGTACAAACTGCATTGCTTCTCTTCAAGGATTCTTAGGATTGGTTGGTGTTCTATGCCGTGTTTAAGGGTATTTCACTTATAAGACGGTGGTGTATTCCAAAAATAATTGACATTAGCATAACAATAAAATGGGAGATGTTTTGATACTGTTGGAAAGTTAATTTTCCTCCAGTGATAAGCAAAAACAGCATTACTACTTTCCAAGCAGACTGACCTTAGCCATATATTTGGACAAGTGAAGCTCGTGTCCGTGGTTAAGTCGTTAATTATTTTTATTGAGAAACCCAAAATACTCAAATTCGGCTGTTTCCTACTAAAACGAGAAAGAAATGTAGTCAGAACAAGGACTGTCGTACCTACATGCTATAAATTGGTTGTTAGTTCCGTCTGTGTGGTATCATAGTGTGACTGATAGAATCGATCAGCGTGTTAGGTAATTCCATCCCATTATTTATTGACGAGACATATAGTGCCACAGGCGAGACGTTGACCCGAACCATTAATAGAGGTTAGCCGCGAATACTGTTGCACAAAATATAGTTATTTATTTATTTAGTGGGTATTTGACAGCCCTGTCTGACGCCTATCTTCATAAAACTGCTCCCACTGAAAATTTTATACATTTTTTTTTTAAATAAATTTTATTCAACAACATCAATTACATTAAATGTCACAGGCATTCTTAGGGGCAATAAATACTTAACACAAGAAAAATTTCTGATAACTACACTTTGACAACTCAGTTCCCGACACAATTAATTTAAAGTACAGGGTTCATAATTGTTTTTCAAAGACCTCCCTGCTTTTTTTCCCCGCAGTACAAAAATTTAGCCCTGATTGCATTCTTGAGGTAATATTTAAATACTGTTAAAATTAGGGCTGGATAAACCAATAAGCCAAAAAAGCACGTGGTTAGGGCATCAAGGGAAGTGGGCATCAAAAAGATACAAAAATAAACATTATTTTTCATTTACCTATGGTTTATTATTGTTCATTAAATTATATAAAAGAAGAGAGAAAACTTTGCTTGCCTCCACCGGGAATCGAACCACGGACCTTTGGGTTACAGGCCCATATATATTGTTTATAGAGTGTTGGGCCTGTAACCCAAAGGTCCCGGGTTCGAATCCCGGTGGAAGCAAGCACATTTTTCTCTCTTCATTTATTCAAAATATAAAATATATATCCATGTGTATATTTTAATGGAGTTGTAAGTTTACTCTACTTTGTGCAACTCATCAGTTGGAATAATGATATATAGACGAATAACCTTGAGAATTTTTCTCGCTAAAATTTCTTTCCATTTAAATTGTGTCCCGTACATGATTTCTTTGTGTGATTTGTGACCAGTGGTTGTTCGTTACTCATTCATATTAAAGGGTCTTACGTTTCCAAGTAACGTTGAATAAAGTTCACTCCGCTGTCGGCATCCCTTATTTGCTCATTTACTGCGCGCTTAGAGTTTGCCTTAGAAATTGCTGTGTTATTTTCGGGGACATTTTATAGCAGTTTGCCTTAATCTTGTGATCAGCCGTTTTGACGTTAGAAAGCCTTTAGGGCAAATTACTGACATGGTGGCGGGGCTGAGGAATCAACGGGACGGTTAATGGGAATTGTAAGCAAATAATGCCCCTGACTTGTCCGGCCATGTCAAAAGAGGATACGGTCTATTTTAGTGGAATTTATCTCCTCAAGCCGCATCGTTATGCTTGCAGTGTTTAGGTGAGCGGGTCATGTCTAGCTTAGATAAGTATGGTCAATTTAGCGCTCAACCTTAACCAAGTCACTTTCAGCCGTGTCAGATGACGGCAGCGGATTTTGTTCTGCTCTGGCTTTATGTAGCCCAGATGAAGGACAACAGGACACAACATGAGTATCTTCTTACCAGTTCCTGTCCTGGCTCCATCCGGTCGCAAGGAGGAGGCCGTGCGAGGGATACTTTTATGTACTGTTTCTAAAGTTGTTGCATCTTTGGAAGACGAACAAAAGATGCGCGCCGATCTCTTGGGATGTGTGTGATGTATCGACTAAAAGCCGCTCGTCTTCGAGTGCATGTCCTGTGGTTGGTCAAGCGAGAGTCACTTTTGCATTAACGTGTATGGATTTACATGTATGATATTGATTCGGAGATATAAACCCGGCCTCTCATCGAATGCAGTAGTTGAATAGCGTCTCCGGTGTCTACTACACTAACTAAAGCTTTTGCTTAAAATCATGAAGAAAATGGACGGAACTAATGAGATGGATTAGTATATGTGGGAAAAAGGATTTCCTATAAGCTGCAAATAGGGACTTTAGATAATGAATTAAATTTCACCCACGGAGTGTGCTAAGTTGTGCGTTAATTTGTACCGTCTGGTGGCATGTACGTGCTGTAATCTTGTCTTAGAGGTAGACTATAGCGGTTTAATAATCAATAAGCCTCGGAGATAGTCGCTGGATGTTTGACGTGCTCGCTCGTTCTATTTTTTTTTTTTTTTAATATGTGTGTTTTTTGGGTTTTTTTTTAACTTTCGTCGACAGTAAGTGACAAGTGAGCTACCCTTGTTTTGTGGTATGTGTGTAAGACAGCCAGCGGCTTGTAATTACTGTCCGATTCTCTTGTCATGGAAATCGGTTGACGTAGCGAGATATTCCTGCCGCGTTAACACTTCAAGTAAGAACAGTGTTTGGCCTGACGATGTGTTTGTAGTTATCGGAGTTAAGGAGAACGGAGTTAGGCGGTGCTGGGTTGACTGATGCTGCCTAGAGAAGATAACTAAGCCTTTCTAGGCAAAGAACCCTAGGCACCTGTGGTCGACCGTGGAACCGATCCAAAAGGTCTACCTTTAATCTTATCAACGCTTGGCGCATCTTCATTAACTTTATTTCAATATCGGACGGTGTCTTATAGTCACGAACAGATGGTGCGTCCAAGCCATACTTTGCGAAGATAGGGGTATCGGGATATAACCAATAACTTCAGTCAAGTGGAAACCGTTTAAATGTGGATTGCGGTTTAGCCTCAGGGAGAGATACCTCAAAACCGAGGTTTTTATCAGCAGGAACGAATTAATGTTGCGATGAAAAGAAATAGCCAGAAGAAAAACTCCCCTCATGAGTGCCGATTGGCTAGGGGCGCTACAGTAAACAACTAATCAGACAGCAGCGGTTCTAACTAAATGTCAGTTATTCTACAGGTAGTGAAAGAAACAAGAAGTAAACAAATCTGCGTTGATATTCTTGGCAATTGTTTTGCGTTCTACATCCGGGCTGTAAAACTACCTGGTACGTTTCCTCATGTACGTGTAATTTAGTGTGTAGCGATTGTTTGGGAATCCAGCTGGCTTTAACTCCAGTTCTATCTCAATTTATTTGATGAGAACTCTTGACAGTTTAAGCGGCGAGCTGACGAAGCAATGAGCGCCTTTGAAATACGGCCCTCTTGTACTAGTTGGATTTGTCGCGCTGATAATGTCGATAATTTGCTGTATGTGATCGATCCCGCAACGGTGACTTATCCCCCAACCCGCGCCGTCATCCGCGTTCTTCCTCTCTAACCTATCTGTCTCGATTCTGCTGATAAAGTTCAACCGGAACGCGGGTATCTTGTTCTAATAAGCTTTGTTTTTGGTGCTACAAACAATCAGGAAGAGAATGTCTTGTCGTGGATGCAGTTCGCAGGAAGAAGTTACCACCAAGGATCAGTCGTGATGCGTCGCTATGCATACCGCGATCCCTTGTCCAGTGACTTCTGTGTGAAGTGTGGCCGACTCTGATCATACCCAGCATGTGTCAACCACGAGGAGTCAGACAACCGTTACGGTCACTGGGATTCAAGCCGGTCAGATTCGGGATTAGTTTTGGATTCATATTTTCTGTGATGTGTTTTTGTTGTGTGTCTCTTGAAAGTAAAAAGAATGTGTATATGGGTGTTATTCTACCGTACAACAGTACGTACCCATGGAGTTTACAGCTGACAGCACCGGCGCTCGAGTACGCTGCCGAGGCCACGGAGAGAGATCCAAATATATTGCCAAATCATAAATTGATTTTAAATATAAGAGATTCTGAATGCTCAGAAACTGTGGGGCCCTTGGCTGCCATTGACATGGTCATCAACAAAACTGCTCACGTATTTTTCGGTCCGGCGTGTGAATACGCTGTAGCTCCTTTAGCGAGGTTCTCTTATTCCTGGGGGATACCGATCATCAGCGCCGGGGGCTTGGTGGTCGCCTTTAAGGAAAAAGACCAGTACAAGTTACTCACACGAATACAAGGCCCCTATGAAAAAGCAGGGGAATTCCTTTCAGACTTATTCCAGCATTTTAACTGGACGCGAGTAGGTCTCCTTTATCATGACTTTAAGATTCAAGCCAATTCAGAGCGCTCTCAATGCTACTTTCAAATTGAATCGATATTCATTTCTTTACGAAAAGCTCTAGGAGTTACACCTTGGAATAAAAAATACGACCAAACAGAAGATGTGGACTACGAGAGATTATTAAAGAAACTCTCAAAAGAAGTCAGAAGTAAGCCTCTAAATATTCTATTTTCCTTTATCATCCAAGGTTGATAACGTGTCCTAAAATATATTTAATTCTTGCACGATGTCAGTTGGGTTTATACATCATCCAAATAGCTTAGATTTATATATCACTGAGTCAAGATGTAATCTTATCTAAATGCTTGATTATTAACGATGCCCGTTTAGTTTAAACGCGCCTGTCATCAAACTCCCTTACATTTATATATGAGTAAGTCACGATGCTATCTTAAGTCAATAATTTTATTGTCAACTCCTTGTTACTTAATTATAGAATTTCTGGATATTTCTGTGACTCCTTCGAATGGCAACATAAGGTGTAATTACTACCGTCCCGTGCCGCGCGTGTCCGTCACATAATCGCCCCATAGCTGTTCCAATTAAGATGGGAGATAAATCAATTATTTACATTTATGGGAGACAATTACCATTACAATGACAAAACCTTCCGTGATGGGAAATATGTTTGCATCTGTTATCGTCGTGAAGCTTACATATAGCATATCTCTTTATTTTGATATTTTGTATATATCTAGATAACTGTTCGGAGTAAATGATAACATACAGACACCAGCTTGTCTGTTATTGTCAATTTTAGTCTGCCCAGAAATAATAAGCAAATCCCATTAAAACTGAGCCAATACGGCGTCTGATGTTTTGATGATATGCAGAACATTCCATAAACGAATACTGTCAAATGTATTCCTGTAACTGTTGTCGTGTTGGCATTTTCCATACGTCAATGACGTTTACCATACTTGAGGCATTCTAGCTGGCTCATTTTGACAAATAGAATTGTTAAAAAAACATATATATTTGTAAACGATGTTAACTTTTTTTCAAATTTGGATTTGCTGTGACAATCTGATAATTTATTTCTATTTATTATTCATTTTTTTCTTTCTATTTTCCGACATTTGCAAGTGTTTTAAAGAAGACACACTCTGCTCTTCGCCAACGCCACTAACTGGTCAGTTTTGTTTTTATACAAAGTGAATATTCTGCATATCGCAGATGACCACATTTCAAGTAACACGCATCATATGCACACAAGATGGGGTTATTAAACTCATATCGATTCTACATAGGCTGCCGTCTTCCTACACGAGAAATAATTAACCGCAATTCCGACCCGGGCTTTTATCCTGTACTTGTTAATCCTAATTGACTTTGGAGAACACAAGTGGATTATCATTATGGACACTTCAAGTCTGTGATATAAAAAGACCTATTTGGCTAGGAGAGGCCATGGTTGATTGGTTCCAATGTCTTTGATTTGTCTTTGTTTGACGGTAGCCGTTCCGCTCGGATGACCATTGCAGTGGGTTATGTCTATTAGCGGAGTCTGTAACGGGCAGATAAGAGCCCTTCCTACTGACCGTTAAGGAATCGAGTCCGTATCCTTCAAAGTTCGTTGATTATCGATGTAATAAATGTCTCTTACCTACTGAAGCTGATATTGTATAGATCTAACACTGCCCGGATAATAAGAGCTTATTCGCCTGTGACTAAAAATGTCAAGATGTTATCGAGGGTTATAGACATAGCATAATATCCCGAGTTTTATGAAAATACCTGCAAAATACTATCATCGAAATAATATAAGCCGCAAACAAAAATCTTTTGTCTTGTGGACTGTTCGTTATTTGGACAAGAGATGTGTCGTGGACCTACATGAAGGTCTGCTCCTTAGCTTGCACAGTCATTTAACCATATTAGCGTGTAACCGAAATATTTATATCTGCATTAATTAATGCTTTGCTAAAACTGCGCCAAAGAACTGTTTCTTTTTGCTGGTAATTCATTTGGTTGCTCCTTATACAGTTATATACTAGGGCCTTGTGATGTTCACTTATATCATTAAAGGAATGGTTGTTTAGGAATGTAGAAAAGTTTGGTTCGGGTGCACTTGATATTGCACATAATATCTCAGCAGATTTTATTTTGACGGCATGATAATAGCATCGCGAAATGGCCGTCCTGCGAGACCAGTGCTGCCTGCACGTGACATTGGTAATTATCACAGATTGGTCACAGCTGGTGAGCCACTCTCCTCGAGACGGGGCTTTTCAGTTCTAAGTTGTGACCAACAGGGGTCCAGTCGACTAGCGGTTCTCAATCAGCATGTCCGCATCACTTGAATATAAATTGTTTCTGTATTTTACAAACATACACTGCACAGCCTCTTTCTACACTTCACTGATATGGGTTTTTTTTCTGATTTCTGACTTCACTACTTAACTCCTTTACCATTGTGAAAAGATTAGCGTTTAATCTGGCAAAAGCTTTAGGCATTTTTAATAGACAAAAATGTTAGAGATGAAACGATTTGAAAGCTTTGAAGTACACATGGAAATCAGTATTTAGTTTATTTAAGGAATGCTATATTTCTGTGCCACTGTTCATCTTTGACATTGTTGTAGGACAACCAACTCTCATCACTTTCTCAGTGTAATACATCATTCAGCATGAAGAAGGTGACTATCTCACATCTCATTCTATAGACCGAATTGAATGGGACAAAACCTAGACCGATATAGGAAGTCAACGTCTACCAATATAATCTATACTGACACAGCATATAACTACTCGATTAAGATCTTTATTTTACAAACGTGTCTCGAAGAGTTCATCTAGAACCTGAGCTTATTTGTTGGTTTTATTAAGTCGCCATCCCTATTTGTATTTAAAATCATTCCTAACCGAGACACAATGTCCAAATTTTAGGAAATCTCGCGTGTTAAAATCGATAGGAAAAGTTCACATCACAACATGTGGTTGCTCTTGAACCAAGGCGGAAACGTCACCCCGGTCTTGACATTAGCCAGATTGGGAGAGGCTGACCGTGGTGTGCCGAGGAAACATTGGAATTAAATATTAAAATCGTTGTGTTGCTTTAATAACTATATTCTCTGTTAAGAAATAAGGTGGACTATCGAAGTTTCCCTGTCTCCCGTGAAGCCGTGTTAGCCATTTATTTTATCGGATTATCGGGTTTAACGTGCTGTTAATCGAAAATCAAAATATCTTACAAGAGACGAGAAAAACTTGATATTCCTTATCTATCGAAATACTAATTGGTAACGTCAGATGTTCGCTACGCCAGGAATCCAATACCAGAATACAACAATCATTAGACAGTCTTTGGTACTTGTCTAAAATCCTACTGTCAACATCTCCTTCAAAACTATACAATCTACACGGCAGCTGTATCTACAATGGGTTTGGTTTTAAGCGCCGTGTTGCATCGACCATTTCTCATAGCACTCAGTGTGTGAATGTAGACGGCATTAGGAATCAATGTTCAATATTTCCACAATAGCGTCTCTCATTTGATCACGTAACTGTAACAGTTGTCTTTTCACACAGCTGATAAAATTTCAGCGTTATCGAAATGTAAATAGGAATAGTCGCCACGCTGACCCGGTGAGATTATGCGGTGGAATCGTATAACCAAAATTATGATAGTCAGTTAATGGTAGTAAAGGATGAACCAATTCTAATCGTTAAGAGATATTTCTGACAAGGGTACTGACGACAGAAGCAAACAAGACAAAGCCAAAATAGTGATAAAATAATTAAATAAAATCAATAAAGAGACTTGTCGCATAGCACTAAAGCAAATTGAAACAAAATATAGATGGGCATACTCGCATTAAAAGTCCTAAGTTTTCATTATTTTTCTCATCACTACTTTGATGAATACAATGAACGCAAGAAAACTATTACCTATTGCACTTTAGAAAGTTTCATGAATTGATCGTTTAGCAAACTGTGATTAACTTAGTTCCGTTTGAGACTTATTCTATACACAAAGGCGTATGCTTATTGTAAAGTTTTGGGCCAACGGACCGGTGTTTGGGATTTAATTGATCTACTGTATTAAACGATTAGAGCAATTAGTCCATTTACATCGGAAGAGCTCAGGAAAAGCCTGTCAGGGGAATTGAGTGGCTATCTGAATGTGCTGTGTCGCGTGGAGGATTTAATACTCCATCCATTGATTACATCAACCACTTAACTAAACCGTTTGTAATGTTAAAGGCAATTGTCGTGATTATCTATCAGACTGATCTGCAGGCTATATCTAACAGAGTGTGTCACATTGGAGATTTTTTTATATGTAAATGATTTACAGGACACAACCTTAGTCGACTGACGCAGTTCGAATCTCCGTGCAGATATGCGATCTGTTTTCGTTTTATGTTACAGCAATTGTACTTTTCCATCTTGAGTATATACCGTCAGACAATAAAGACAGCACGTCCGATGTCGCTTTTATGCTCCCATCGGCTACGATCTGATTAATTAAAACGCACACAAACCGAATTAAATTTGGCAAAGTTTGCTATCCGATGCATGCAAAAGATAAAGGTGTTATGACCACTATTTACACTGATGTTCATTCCACGGTCACTGGTTATGTTAGGGAAGAGTTCATCAAATTCCTTGGTGGTCGCTAATAGGCCGACAATGTCTACTAGTTCTGAACCAATACTATTTATCAGTGCATTGCCCTGATCTAATACTAAGTTTCATTCTGGATTCACAGGCTGCAATAATACAACCTATAATGTGTAAATTATGGCTAAACGATTTGCTAATGAACGAAGATCACATAGCATGCTATAGATAACGACGGCTCGGTCACGAGCAAGGACCATGCCGCTTATTGATATTTGGTAGGTCAATGTAGCGCTTGTGTTCCGGCTAATTACAAATAAATATATACATCGAGACTATGCAATGATGACGTACAGCTGCAGAAATATGCAGTTATTTTGTAAGATTACTTACAAATTTGTTAATTCCCAGATCGAACTTTTTTGCATTTTAATTTGAGCCGCATTACATAATTGTAAGCAGCTGGTGTTTTCACTGACTTTGGTACAGAGAAGGACTCGATCGCGTGACTTCCTAGGAAGAAAGTAATGGCGCAGGTTCATCCCAAAGCTGCACAATGTGTCAAAAAGCCAGGATGACACTCAACAATTACAAACTGTCAGCCTAGTATTACATAATAGACTGTATCTGATTATGAAGCAGCAGAAATCACCAACGTATGTTACAACATTGTACTTATGTTCTTTCCATCAGCCAACAGGCGCCATATAGACAACTGTCTTTGAGGCCGATATAAAATAGCCCAATTTACTCAAAAACGTGTTGCTGTGCCTTTTTAATTTTACACGAAACAAATCCCCGAAATGTTACAGCGACTATATAAGTATGAACATCGAAGCGTTATATACTTGTTATACCGGGTTGTACATGGATGCCTGAATATGTATTTTTCAGCGCTAATTTAGTTATGTGATAGTTTTTTAGCTTGTTCGCAAATTTCAACCCACCGTTACGATAAACATTTGTCTTATTCTTCTCATAAATTACTTATGCATACCCATCATTTTGCTGTGTGTGTGTGTGATGAGTGTGTGTGTGTGTGATGAGTGTGTGTGTGTGATGAACATTTTTACAAAATGATACCCTGTAAAGGTGGTATTTATTTGAAACATTCCTGTGTGTGTCAATAATCGTGGTAGCCATTAGCATGTCGTGTCCTCCACGGTTGCCAGGATTTATGTCTGGCAGATGAAACATAGATTCCATAGAAACAGGTCTCGCAGTTTTTTGTTACGTTTGTAAATCATTATTTATAACCAGTTACCTAAATGTTTGAACTGGGTATGTTTATAGTAACACACATACAGAACATATAACGCCATGCAATCTTTTAATTAGTGTTACAAGGGTACCAATTATATCCATGTGTAACAATACTGCGCGCCATAGACCCCCACTTTGTGCCTATTTTTGAACCACGCTTTTATTATTTTTTATCTGGCAATTAACATCAATTCTAACACATTTCCTACCAACCGGAGAGATTTTTTTTATCCAAGTTTGCAGACTATTTCTCTGTGGTTAGATCGAGTCGTTAATTGAGACATTATATCGCCTGTATTGAGGGGGTCTCTCCGTGAGGCTTGAGTGGAAGTTCAACAGATTACTACCACGTTCTTGTATATTAATCGGAGACACGCAGAATTCTCAGCACCACGTTAGTGTCTTTTTTTTTTCTCTCAAGATATTATACATAACTGGCATAATACCTCACGTTGCGAAGCTGACTTTTATATTTTGTAATCGCATAAGAAATGCCCCTGCCTGCTGGTGCGTACGCACGGTCGCGGAAACGGCAATGTCTTTAGCAGTGTGTTTCTGGTTTGAGGTATAACATGCCAGCCGAGGAGAGTTCTGGCCAATTCTCCACTAATTGACAATGACGTGTTGGTATGTAGCAGTTAAGTCGTCATGAGTGCTAACAGTAGAAGCTGTCCAGTCTTGAAGAAACATGGATAAATAATAGGAATAGCGCTGCGTTGTTAAAATAAAGAGGAGAGGGCATCTGGCAGACACTTGGCCGATAAAGAGCTTCTCTAGACTTTTCCTGAGAGACCCTTGAGACCATTAGCGTCGATTATAGACCCGTCTGTATACATAACACGCAGCTGGCGGGTTTAAGGGGCTTCACGTTGCCCAGGTTCACGTTAAAGTAAGAGGCAACACGAAGCCAACATTGTAATGCCTTTGTTACAGATCTTTGAATTAACCTCTATCTCCAATGGTTGTTGTCAGTGACGTTAAGGGTGCTTTAATTCTTCCCATAATGCTGTTCAAACCGACTAACACCGAAGAGCGTTCTTCTCTTAGTTATATAAGTGAAATAAGCTTAAGTTTGTTGTAAACCCAACACGAGTTACGTTATACGCTGACATCCTGATAGTTCAGTAATTTGTATTCCATTCTATATCATATGTTTAAACAAATCGACGCATACTGTAGAGTATGTTTGGACTCATATTAGAACTATAGCTTTTAAGATTCGCTTTTAGTTTTTCTCCTTGAAGGGGCCCGCGGTCTTGGTTAAGCGGATACTTCGATGCACTGGTCACGGGTTCTAGTCCACCTGTTCACCATCCTGTACATGAATGTCGCACGATGTGGCTCCGGCCATCGCGGGGCTGGATTGTAAGAGGATCTTCCGGTGTTCAACCGTAGGCAAGGAACAGTGTGAAGGGGACAATCCGTCGTCCTATAAAATAATGATATACTCTTGACGTTAAACGTCAATGAAACAAACAAACACATTTTCTTCTACCATTTGATCACTTCACCGTCTATGTTTCTACTCCTTTTATGTTTCCCTTTTCTTCTTTTACTGCGGATAACTGTTGGGTGCCTGAACATAATTACTCTGTTTCATATAAAGTTCACTTCAAAAAACCGGAGGAGAGTAAAGACGACATTTACAGTGGCCTTGTTGTATAATTTCTCTTATTTGCTCAGGAATTCTGTGTGAATTGATCTTGTCACGCTACCTGCGAGGTTTCTTGTGACTTTAGGCCGGCGCGTGTTCTGTTGCGTGGGCAGCTACTTTTCATGTTAACGATCCCTCGCCATCGCAGTCCCCAAGGACTACTTTCTTTGTAACGGCCTATGTATATTCGCGGTGTAATATGTTATGCCTTTTTCTACTGTTTGATTGCTGAGCTGTTGACCTCAGGGAAACATTAAATCGTACCCGGTTTCCCCTGTTTTGTTCCTGTTTGCTTATCAGATGCTTACGAATGAAAATGCGTTATCTTTGGGATTACTAACGAAGAGTCAGGAATCCTACAACAGTAGCGAAAACACTCATATAAACTGTTTGCGATATAATGCTCCTTGTTTTGTATGTTTCCTAAAAATCGTGTGTTTGTGTTATGTCCTGTGGAAACAGCGTTTCACTCGGGAGTCTGTTTTGAGAATGAAACCAGGAATAAGAACAATCTCTTGTGCTCTTCTGTTTAAGATATTTAGTCGGATGTGTGGCGCGATGGTTCATCGGTGTTATTACAACGAATAAATGTCTCTAAGATAAGGAGTATTGAGTGTGAAAGGACAAAAATCAGCATTTGAGAGATCAAATCCCTCCAATGTACATCGCAGAATGTCTGTTGAAGGTGGCTTACAAGAAGGGAGTTGCTTTGAATTAATGCTGGATCTAGCCCGGTTTTTCTTGGGGAAAGTTTCTTCTCAGCTCCCCCTTCAATAACCGACATCGCAAAGCCTTCAACTAATTAAAACACCCTTGAGCGTGACGAAAACCCACCATTAAAACAAACATATTGGCGTTATTAATTTATCATTGCAAGATTGACTTGCCATTACTGTATAATAACTAATATGAAGTTGCCTTTGTTTTTTAAAATATCGCAGAGAAAAATGATTTTCTGTTCGAGAATCGCTGTACATCTCCGATATATTAAACGCAAAATGTCCAAATTTGGTTTTGAAATGTAATTTTTCCATACAGCCATGTTCCAGATGTCCGTTGATTAGATTTTCTAATGGCCCTTGTCAATTTGTCTACGGCATCAATCTAAAGGAACTAAAGGTATAAGAGGGAGATAATGAGCCCAATATTGTAATTTGCTGTCCTGGCAGGGAGTACCGTTCTAACACTAGGAGTCTCTGTTAGCCATATGCAATCAGTTGTAGACATTTGTATTGCTATTTCGTACCGTTCCTTCCCTTGATTTGATTTACGTTGGCAGCTCTAATACTCGACCATGTAGAAGCAAGATGCTCGGCTATTAGAGTGACTAGCACTATGTTTCCAGTACTGTAATTTCTATCGGAAAATCTAATACAGCCTTCGACATCAATAGCGCTTTTAATTCGCCCCAGACTTTTCGTCAATACGTTCTTGACATGCAATCACAGCCTCCTTTATGCCTCCTTCGGAGCTGTGGATCAGGTCTAACATACAGCAGTCAAGCTACTTGACCACAGGCTCATGGGTTAAAGTATTGGGGAGAGGAGTTAAACTTCAGCACCTCTAATTCAAACATACATACCTAGGTTTTCCATGAGTCTCGTCTGTCTTTTCTTTATTATTTACTTTGGGGTATTTGCGAATGCATATTTAATGAAAATGACTGGCAATTATACATAACTAATTAATAAACTACATCAATTTTCCCCGAGGTGTAGCAAGGTTTCCTTGGAATACGGAGATCGGGGTGGGGGGGGGGGGGGGGGTT
>JAQQZZ010106237.1:0-15906 GCA_030265115.1 Mopalia vespertina | reverse complement strand
TGACGGTACAGCTACATGTGCTTGGCGTTTCAGAATCTCGTTTTTCGGTGACGTTTTATCCCCAAAATGCATTTTTTTTCACGGTAACAACGTAAAAGACATAAAACCAACTAGCCCAGATCCACCCTTTTAAACGTGTGTTGTCCACACATTACTGAAACTTGGACAATAAAATATGTATTTGTGCTCAAGTAGAAGAAATATTTCTCCATAAGTAATATAATTCATACGCAACAGCTAACAGGAAATTCTGGATAATTTGCCTCAAGCGGCATTAATTATGTCTGCCGCGACAACCTGGGTCCCTCTTTGGTATTTGCTTTCTACGGCATTTTGTCACTAAATTAATGGCGGGTCAGCCAATGTTTGAGGAGAGAATTACACCGAAAACGCTGAATACACGCATGGAAGACATTCGTGCTAAACAACGCACATTTGTAGCAGCTGTTCAAATGACCTGTACTAGACATGTAACAAACCATTGCTGCAAAGAGTTACCTCAGGCGACAACTCTTGTGTTCAGTTTTATTCGCAATACAATTCCGAAAAGAGTACTTGTTCTGGTGTTAGATTTTTAACACGCCATCGTTTACGTTTAACGCCTTTATAAATGGTGTTAATTATATCCTGATTGATGGCGTGTTTGAGATGTTTTTCTTTTCTTCCGCATTAAGTATCTCACGTTTAGCCTCAGGTGTTAAGTAGCTGTAATTCATGCTGATGCGAAATTAAATCTCTCTCAAGATAAAATAGTTCACACAATAATTGTGTGTACTTACTTATAAACGAAATACCGACTAGCGTGTAGGCATAATAACAGTATCAAGAAATAATTTGATTTGAAACTTTCTCGATTTGATTCGTTTATTTCCTGGATTATTTGAATGAAAACATGTTCATGCACTGTCTACAGTGTGTTGTCCTGGCACATTAAAAATACCCCAAGTGTTAAAAAAATTGATGTTAACAAAATCCCATTGTTTAGTGCGTTTAAACAAAAAGCCAAATATATAGTAGAGAAAAATATGTCAAGTTAATTGGTAATTTATGATGGAATGGTTAGCAAACACCGTCATTTGATCAAAGTTTTACGTCGTAATTTGAAAGGGTTGTTTACAAGTCGAACGGTCCACATTGTGACATGCGATGAGTCTCATGTATCTATACATAACAAACATATATATGTCTCATTGACAGTGTGAAAGAAACTTGAACTCGGAAGTTTGATAAAGCATTCGCATAATGCTGAAACTCACATATGTATCGTGTTTTCTATTTGAATGTAGATTGCAATAACAAGATAGGTTACTTGATGGAACTGGTTGTAAATCTTCATTAAATATTTCAAAGCCATTAGGTCTGAAAACCACCAGAATAAACCAAATATTAAACGAAGTCTTGACCATAGCATGTACGGTACTCTATATGGTTTAAAATCTCCTCGGCTGATGCATATAATCATCCCTCGTCATTTAGGCAAACATCGAATTGATCCAAAGCAAACAGACCAAATACTTCAACTGTTTGATTGGGGTTTAACGCAGTACTTGAGGTTATTTCACCCCCAACGACGGTGTGTCAGTGCAATGGGTAATGGAAATCACCCAACACCACTGACAACAAACACAAACATCACAGAACAAATACAGCGCACTAAACAAATGACAGAACAAAGGGGATAAGGAATACCACGGGCGTTGGCTATATCACATTTTAGGAGGGAAAACATCAAATAACCGTCCATTTCAATAAGCTAATAAACGAGATGGTATTATAATAACTCGCCTACGCCTTGGGAATACCATTCCTGTTGAGATTGAGGTCTAAGGTTCTTTCTCTTAACAGTCAGGTCAGTTCGAGTGAAGTGTTTCTTTTATAAATGTTTCGTAATTTTCAACCGATAAATAATAAAACATTTATGCCGGTTTAAACCAAAAATTTGCACACTGTAATTTATTATTGTTGTTAAGTACATACAAGTATAAAATTACTTTACCTCGTTGATGTTTATAAATTGTTACTTATAATTGTTATGAAGTACGTACAAGTACAAAAGAATTTTACTTGGTTGAAACATACACATTATAACTGATTATTGTTATTAAGTACATACAGATACAAAATTACTGTACCAGGTAGTGGTATTGTGACAATTTATTTAAGTCTCCGTGTATTCGGAGTCATTTAGATATTTTATATACAAACTGAGCGTTATCTTCACTTACCTTTCATCGACATTGAATCACAACAGTATTTATTCACCAAGTTCGAGACTAATCAGCATTGTCAACGCTGTGTTTCAGTTTCATTCAGATTAACGGAATTCAGAAATGAAAATCAGCGTACTCTGACACATGCTTCAACGCCGCCATCTTTGTGTCGAGCCGTTAATAATCTCCAACATGGTAAATGTCCTGTCGCTCACTAGTTAAACAACTTCTTATTGAAAGAACTTTTGTATGGAAATCAACTTGATATTCACATATAAAATTCTTTCAGTGAAAATAAATGTTTATTTAAAGTCATATTAAACGGACAGGCGAATGCCATTTGATAGAGACTACTGCAGAGTTTCTCATTCATAGCATTCTCCCACGGTCATTACTAATTACTAACTGATTGGTCAATGGCGTTCACCAGATGGCGCTTGTGACGCCCTCTTAGAGTATACAATAAATAATTACGCAGTCGGTAGAATCGGGGCTAGGGGTGCAAATAAAACAAGTTTAATAAAACTGTATCAATATCGGATCAGATCAAAACTGTACTATGGCTCAGCCGGTGTCATAACTGCCAGCAAAACACAACTTAAAAGGATAGATAGCGTACAATACGCAGCCTTAAAAAAGCGACTAGGGCATTTAAAGGGACCTCACTTTGTGGCTTATAAATTCAAACTAACGAGAAACCACTTTATTTGTGATGAAAAGGCCTCTCAATAAGATATGCTAACAAGGCTATAACTAAAGGAAATAAACACCCATGTCATTCTATCCTGGGTCCAACTAGTGAATACGAATATCGTAAACATAAATGGCTGAAAGACTCAGCTCCTTTCAGTTACAAAATAAATCAGCTTTTCCATGAACACAAAATTCCTATTACTCATGGGATTGACACGGGTAAACAGGAACCCCTCCATGGCAACTATGTAAGCCAACCTTAGACACCACAATCCACGACAAAATCACGAAGAAAGAGACACCTGTTTATTTAAGGACAATTGCACTAGAGCACATTAACTTACACTATAGAGATTGTCTAAAAATTTATACAGACTAAAACGAACAAAATAACACAGGATCGGCGTACGTTATCCTAGAACTAAACATTCCGAAAGGATTCAAACTTCTTGACAACATGTCTGTATACTCCAGTGAGCTCATATCTATAATAAAAGCACTAGAGTGGATCCTAGAACATAAACCCATGCAATCACGTATCCTTTAGGAATCGCTAAGCAGTCTAAAGTCGATATACAAATCCTTGCTCGAATAGTAGACCCGATCTTATCCACGAAATAGAGAACCCATGTAGTTAAATAATCTATGCAGGCATAAATATAACTTTAGAGTGGGCTCCAGACCATGTATACATTAAAAGAAATGAAACTGCTGACAAAGCAGCTAAATGCAGTCTAACAAGATCCAAAACAGATGTGTTAGCTGGATTATAGTCTGCAAGGGAAATACAATCAATAATAACCAAGAAAGTACTAAACAAATGGCAGAACAAATGGGATAAGGAATGCCACGGGCGTTGGTTATATCACATTTTAGGAGGGAAAGAAAAAATAACCGCCCATTTCAATTAGCTAATAAACGAGATGATATTATAATAACTCGCCTACGCCTTGGGAAAACTGGATTAAAAGCAGATGTAGCAAAACTCATCAAGAACACCTCCTCGGTATGTTCTGGGTGTAACAAAGAGGAAGAACAATATATCATCGTCGATTACCTAAAGGCCATCGGATACTACAATAAAATTTAACATATTATACCATTTAAAATCTAGCGATCTATCTCATCCAGCAAGGTGGTGGGGCACAGGAGATACCATGTTCCGTGTGGGCCGTGTGTCACACTGGCCAAGAGGATGACATCTCCACATCAACATATAGGACATATATAGTGGCGGAGATACCATGTTCTGTGTGGGCCGCCTTAAAACATTATACATAACTCGAATAAACACATGTAAAGTAACAAGCCGGTTTGGGAAGCGTGGCAACGGTGGTACCACGTGGGCCGTCTGTCGCGTTGTCCTAGAGGGCGAACGATTCGTACTCGATTTCCTGTTATAATCCAAACAAAATAATTGTAAATGCAAACACAATAAACTAATCAATACACCGACGAGTTACGATCACTATTGTTATATGGTGGCGGAGATATCATGTTCTGCGTGGGCCGCATGAAATACTCACCTTAGTAAATTGTAGTAAGGACTCTTTTTATTGAATTATTGACTTTTATTATATAGATATTATATATCTTCCCTCAATTATGTAAATGTGGTCTTGCGCTCTTTTACACAATACATACTACACAGATATTATATATATACCTACTGATACCAAAGATGAAAGCCGTGATAGCTGGTTCGAGCTATGGCCATAGACTGGAAAGCAGCAGCCTGCGAAACGAAGTCCGGATCTTCATTAAGCAGCTCATCTTTCGTGAGGTAACTTGGCATATTTCAGTTACCGCGTGCAATGAGAAAATTCAGAAAATGAACCACCTGATTAATGATAATACATTGGCCACTTTTTGGTAACATATGGGAATGATCCACCCACAAAAACAAATTATAAGTAATGACTGAGTACACCTAAATGATTTAGGCCAGGAACTGTTCTATGCTGTCTATGCGACGGGCGCTTCTGAACGGAATACGGGACCTGAAAACCTATGACCCCCAAGTACCGTCAAGATAGAGGTGGAAAGCAAAGAAAACAAAACTGATAACCATGTGTAGATAATAACAGCTTATGTTATTTTTTGAACTCTCGTTAACCAACAAACGCAACACTAGACTGAAGACCTGTAGTTTACCCCTATACCCATTTAGAGCACTGTTACAGGGACAGATTTCTGCTGGTCCCGATGTAGTTCCAGACGGAGCGCAACAGTATACGGGATAGAGAGGAAACCACACCTCGAAAACCACTCTATATCCCCAGGAATCAGCAGTTTTTTTTTCTGGACTGTTCTGTGAGCAGAAAATGGGGTCGAGTCAAGAAATCTTTAAACCAATAAAGACAGTAAAACGTAAAGGACACTGATATAGGCAAAAAATTATGTATTGATTATAAAACATATTAGGGTTGTGGGGATAGGGGGTGGGGAAGGGTGTGTTGGGGATAGGGATGTGATCGAGGGCGGGGATAGGGATGTGACCGAGGGCGGGGGAGGGTTGCATGCTTGTATATATACTACGTATGATTATCGAATTTCAACTAACTACTTACTTCCTTTATCATTCGTCCCACTTGTAAATAGTATGTACAAACGGTAGTCGCAACTTTTCATATTTTTCAATCTATAATTGTTCAATATTCTTCTTTATCTATTTATTTAATTATTTATTTCTTCTTATTATTATGTAATGTTACCTAATTTATGTTAAAACAAATATATATTGTAAAAATTTGAAAATAAAACGTTGTGATCGAAGGGCCGCAAAATCCATACATGGGAAGCGGCCTGAAAACCGCAATTTCAACAATAAATAAAGTCGGTGCTTGATCTTAGTCCTCTAAGACAAGTTACATCGACAACGAAGAGAACTCCCAGGTTTTCAAGGCAATATCTGTGAATTACAGTGAGTAATCTTCAGAGGTGGACAACTAGATGTATAGACAACACTAGATAGGATTGATGGATCCCACATTTAAAGTGTGGTAGAGCAATTATACGATCTACATTACCCCACATTTAAAGTGTGGTACTCCACGTTTAAAGTGTGGTACTCCACGTTTAAAGTGCGGTACCCCACATTAAAAATGCTGTACCCCTCTAAACCACATCTAAAGTGATGTAATTATTGAAACTACGGTTACAATTCTAGACTAAACTTTCAGTTCTACACATAATCAAAGGCAGTACGTTTGAAAAAACTAGAGAGGGCTTAGTTTATCAACACATAACCCTGTAATTTAGCCGCTGTTGTTATTACCCAGGCTTATAAAGTCAGTCGGTTTAAACACAACACTAATTTAAATTTATGAGATAACTTAAAGCAGTGTCTATGGATAAACCACTGGGTGATAAATGTGGATATAAGTTGTCTGAGGAATAAGTCATATCAAAACACTGTGCATACATAGTGCCAGTTTTCATGCCCAGACTTATAGCCAGACGGTATAACATAACACTAAGCTACATTTATGATCAGACTTGTAATCTTTCGTAGAGGATATAATACACTAAGAGGATATAACACACAGGTGAAATCTGCACATTAATATACATAGTATTACCAGAATACAGGGATACAGGACACCATATACAAGACATTCATATATGTACATACCCATACACAATAAAGATAACATTATCAACATTACTGCACAAGAATAAACACAGGGAACAAGGATTGCATTACCAACTTTATTGAAGGAAGTAAAAACCGCATTATATACAACAGGAGTTTATCATCTTATACTATAAAACGGAGACAACTATAACGGACATATTGCTTTTCATGAAGACTGATTTCACCGTTAATGGGAGACTACTAAATATTTACAACAAGAAGGACATATTGTTAACTATAACAGAATATAAATGTTTGGAACGGAACCATAAGGAGTTGGATAATTTAATTAGTATCTTTGACTAAACCAGTTAAAAACTGGTGGTGTCAGACAAATCTATTTTTATATGGCAATGTAGATTTCACGATTCAAGCTTACTGAGTAGCTACTTATTTATCTATCCAGTGAAGTTTAGATCGCCATCCTGACCGATTAACCGGCTGTTACAATTATCGCAGCATAGGTTGACGTAACAGTATATACATTGTTACTTACAACTGTTATTAAGTACATACATATACAAAAGCACTTAACTTGGTTGAGGTTAACACTTCGTTACATATTATTGTTATTAAGTACATACATATACAAAAGTGCTCTACTTGATTTAGGTATACACAATGCTACTTACAGTTGTTATTAAGAAAACGCATATACAAAGATCTTACTTGAGGTAGCATGCATGCTGTAGAAGTTCTTTCATTCTGCTCGACACAGCCTTGTTGAGATGATGTGAACTCTTCTGAACTCTCATGTGGACATGATGGTTTATTATTATCAAGTCAGAAATAAAACCGACGAAATTCGCTATAAGTTCAGTGATAAACAGAGAAAAGGAGCACTGTCATGCCATTAATCGATTATGTCAGTGCCATTGCCTCAGCATTCGTAAGTATTCCTTTAAATTGTCATAACGCCTGATGTTTGTTTGTTTGTTTAGGAGTTTTACACTAAAAACGGGTTTTGACACATGTATTTACAGTTTTCTTTTAACAGATATTATCACAAACCCACAAGTGGGCAGTTTCTGGGAACTGTTGCCCTGGTGCTCTCAAGCCTAATCGGCGACAATATGCTGATCTGTAATGGTGTCTGTGTATCGCATTTTGTGATCGTCCTGTTTCGCCTTTTGTGTTGCAAGTGGCATCGATGGCGGTTTACTTCACCCATTGAGCAGGCATGCCGTCATATATGAGTAAATTAACCGTGATTAAGGATTAAAATTCCGAACAAACAAACACAACATTCGTGGTTGTTCGCCGTGGATAAAGCGCTGGCCCTTCTAGCCAGAGATTCGACTTCGAATCCCGGCGGAGGAAAACAAAAGCAAATTTTCTTTGTCCACATTTACAATATATGTCTCCAAATGTTTGGTCTTCAAGCCATTTTAAACTGATGGCAAATACCGGGTCAATAACTGCGAAGAAAATCAATTGTCTTATGTCATTTGTGGCGTTTCAGACTGCAGATGTTTCTGTCGTAACTTAAACCGCAGCCGGCCAATGTTTATTCACCTTTATAAAGATTTTGCATTCCCAGTCATTTAGAAAAAAATTGAATCGACTAAATCAACACCGTGGTCTCCACTGTCTTAATAATAACACCCCTGATCACATTCTAAAATAAAATAATTTCTACTTCCTACGTCGAGACATTGATTCTAAGATACACACGGGCCATATTGTTTTGCACTTCTTTTATTTGCTGGTCTGTGGAATACGACGCCCCAAATATTGGCTGAAATTAATGCGCGATAACATGGAATAGCGTACGAGAGTTATCTCAGCCTCGTCCACTATAGAAACTCTCTGGAGAATACTATTGTCCTGATCACTCCCCTCGTTCGTTTTAGCTAACAGAAGAAGGCCCAGTTCTCAGAAGACATAATCCTTACCGTAATCGTGGTTACAAAGTCTGCATCGAACTCATCACATTTAATTGATCATTCGTGACCTTTAATTAATCTGTTGGCATTTTGCTTCCAAACGTTTAGTGAAATTGATACCATGAACCTGTGTTTCAATTCCATTGCTCCAAAACATTTAGATCCTTTTCGGGTCTCCTTCACCTATTTGGCTACAGAAACTTCACCTATAGAGTTGGGATACAGTCCAAATTATCTTGCTTCAAATAGCTCTGTCCGCTTCTCCGTTTGGTCAGTCTCAAATCTCCCGGGACCTATCTACGGCCCCAGGGCCCTAGCATATTAAGCTAGGATAATTGACCTTAACATCCCACCTTCTTCAACAGCCTTTGTCGCTGCCTCTAAGCGCAACAGCCTCTAAGCGCTTCAGTAATGGGAAAGGGGTGTTGTGCGGGCGCTGTCACAAGTATCCAAATTACAAATCATTTGATTTTGACGTTTAATAAACAATTTAAATGTACAACAATGTTTAAAATATTTGGAACTTGCAGTGCTGTCATTTTAAGAGTTCACCCAACCCCCCCCCCCCCCCTTCCTCCCCCCTCAGACAGCAGCACTTGGCCGCGACTTTTGCCTGACTGAATGAGGGCTACGATTGGCTAGAGTGGTCTATATGTGTCTGATCGTGATAGATAGGCCTTCACATGTCTATGGAAATGAAATCCATGCCGCCAGACCACGGACCACGGATAACAGCCATCAGTTACATCAAGTCTCATAGTATTAATCAGTAGTTGCGTATAAACATTGCCAGAATACATATGCCTTGTCATAGCGGTTATGGAGTCGGTGATCATCGAATTTCAGAATTTGTAGAACACTGTATGCTGCAAATAGATTGTAGTCCTGCAATCTGAAATTTAATCAGACAGACAAGTTCATAGAGTCTTCGATTGTAAAGGGGATTTATAGACCTATCACATTATAAAGATAATTAAAGACAGTGGTGTTCTAAATTGCCATCGATTGCAAAATAACATTTATGTCCAAAAGTTTTTATTTGGTCCAAGACTTATGTTGATCTAAGGCTGTTTTACAATCCTAAATTCCCGTGACTAATCCAAGGGTCATGTGACCACACGATGTTAGTTTGGCGCCCCACGCTCACTGCACGAATGTTTGATCCAGAAACATTAGGTTACAATCCGCGGGACGTCTCCTAGCTACAGAGTTTAACGTCCCAAACTCTGTAACTGGCTACTTTGGATATTGAAGTAGCACACAAATCTACAATTAAATAGAATATACCGGCTTAACACATATTTAATACCCCCTATCGAATAAATTCGGTATCCTTCTATCATTGTATACATGTCTAAAAAAAAAGAAGCTACTAGCCTTTCTGCTAAAATTTCCATTTCAAGAGATAAAAATATCGGGATGGCAATAGAAACTTGAACCGTATTTTCGTACTTTTCACAAAGCAAACAGGCGATTTCAAGTCTCGTATGGCTTATAACATGTGCCAGAAAGTTCAGTACATCAAATATTATTAGACACTACTAATTGGACCCGTACCGGGACCCATTGGACCCGGAAAGTCTTAAAACATTAAATTACACAGTAATGGGCACTCTAACTTTAGATTTCTAAATAATGTTAAATTGTATGATTGACTAGTAGAGATGCATATCTCTGCATCTAGCCCTCTCTGAGCTGGCCTAATCTAAAGCATCTGCCTATGCAACGGTCAAAATGTGTAAGACGAAACTTTCACATCATTACCATTGAGACCAAAACGTGACAAAACTTTAATTGGACTATTGAAGAAACAAGCGGACAATCAAAACGTCGTTTAACATACAAGCGTGATGCCACTGTAACTTAACGTGTCTGTGATGACATCGAGACTAATAAACGGGACTAAGATTGTGCATGTTTTTCGCATGTATACCCTATACTTGTCATCATATGTTTCGACCGTCTCTTTCTAATTCTAAGAAATCTCCAATCTGATTGGTTGGGGCAAGGAGAGGTTATCTGAAAGAAGCGCTTGTAGACTCTAGTTATCTCAGGGATTTTCGTCTATGAAGGCAAGGTAAGAAATGAAGAGAGGCTTAATTCGTCTATAAGGATTTAAAAAACAAATCTTCCACTTTAAAGTTCCACAGGATATGTGTGAATGATGTGGGGTGCGTCAAAACTGGTCCGTCAAAAGAAATAGCCATATTATAACGCATAATGGCCTATTTTATTGACTTAATTGATATAGAGTGTTTACATTCTTAACTGTTGGTCAAACAATGAGAAAAATAAGAAAATGTATAGGCTATACATTGCCACAAAAAACCGTGTTCCCCGGCTAAGTAAGATAGTTATGCTAATAGCACGAAGCATATGTGGTTGGTCCAATTACCGATTCATGAAGACCGCCAGAAAAAGAGCTTGTGCACTTTGCAGGAGAGAGTTAGGGTTTTTGGACAAGGGTTTTAAATTAGGTGAGGACTGGAATGTACAGACAGCGGGGCATATGAGATAAGTACAAATTCCTTCTTTATTTTAAACTTGACCTGTTAGAACAACTCGGCACTACCAGGATATATGTTATACGAGCTCAATCTTTGTAAATTAATATTGGGATCAATTTAAACGTGGGAATGATTGCTTTCATGTTATGATTAATAATAACATAATTTTTAATTTAAACTTTGTTTTAATATATTTCCGTCATCACTTTAAGAAACATTTATCACTTTTCTGCTGGAATAAAGTTTTCCAAAAGATATTGTAGAAAACTAAACTGTGACCTACATGCAGCCATAGAAGATAAGTCATTAATCCGGTCTTCAGATTGAATAAGTGTTAGATTTCCTTTCAGGGAGCACAGAGAGTTAATACTGGGTCAAATGAAGTGACCATTTAATATCAATCCAATTACTACTCTCGCATGTTAGTTTGGATTAGAATTTGTTCTCTATTCTGAGAATGAATAAATTACATGTTTAGGTAGAAGAGCTGGTTTTGCCGCCCTTTTCGAGTTGATCGTTTCACACCCTATTAACTCTTAGAGCAACTGGTAACAATAGTAGCTGACCACTAAATGACCATGAGAAAAGTGTGGAAAAATAAGTGTTAACTTAGAGCAAATCGTGTTCTCGGCCGATATAATCTAAAGTTCTAAATTGTATCTTTAGACTTTTACCATCACGTCTCCGGAGGGCTGTTGTGTCGCCATTCATCGTTAACTTTAAGAACTTCGCTACGATCTCCGTGTGAGCAGCTCTTCGTGATTATAGATATTACTCAATAACGCCTTGTTTGTATCCGCTCCGGTATAAACAATTATATTTTCTTCCGACATAATAATACCCTGTCCCGAACCACCGATGCTGTTGTTGTCATCGAATTTCCTGTAATGTGTTTACTTGAAAAACCCAGAGCAACACTGAATCAAATCTGAACGCAGTTGGGTGTATATAAACGTTCCCTGGGGGAGACCAGAAATAGACCGTTTATCATCTTTGATCATCCCCTAAATTTTATTTTAAAACTTGTTGTATAACATCTTTTGTACATGTAGATTTGAATTTATTTTAGATACACTTCCACTATATATAACATCAAAAAGCTTCAATATTTTTCAGACGAAAATTGAGTAAGTAATTATTTAAAACAGTATCTATAGATAAACAAATGTGTGCGTTTGATGGGCTTTTTCGTGCTGAAGATAATTTCAGAGAAGCCATGAACAGTATACGATCTACGGAAGAACGTTCCGTACGCTACCCTCAGGGATTGGGTGTAGCTTATTAACAGTGCTATCCAAAGATTAACCTATCTGTTTGCATTGCCAGTTACACAATCGTTCAGTTGTCATCGCATCCCTGTTTTTCCACGGATTCTTCGGATGTTGTTTATTGTATGCCAATTAAGCTGGTACACAATGCTGAGATACAGCATCGTACAAAGTTTCATGGTACTATCCATTGGCAGTATATCCCAAACATAGAATTATAAGAGACTTGTGGGCTCCGATAAGGATTTACGAACAAAATAAAGCTCTGAAAATATCCATGATTGTTTGTTCATTTTATTGTGGTTTCACGCCATACCTAAGAATAATTTGTGTCAGCCAATTCGGTGAAGTAAACCACCCTCGACACCATTGGCAACGAATATAAACAAGACAGGACCAAGACAGAACACTCAAAAGACGTAACAAAAATACACCACAAACAAATCAGCTTACTGTTGCCATTAGCTTTGAAAGCACAATGTTTGAAACTGTAGACTTTAATAAAGAGATGTTGAGGTCCTTACACTCTTAGAAAAATATGGCTCTTATGGAACCCTTTTTGGTTCTGTATGGAACCCTCACAGCAATTGTGCCATGTATTTCTCCCTATCGTATTATATCAAAAAAACGTTTTCGTCCTTATGGTTCCATTTAGAATTTTCCTGGTTCCATTTATAAACATTCTCGTTTCTAAAGAACCCTTAAAGAACCATTATTGTTAAGAGTGTACTTGAATATTATGGTGGAAATACCTTCTTACCTAAAAGAGTAGCGACGTCCGAAACAGGTTGTATATTTAGAAATAGAAAAAATAATGAACCGGTCTATAGAAATCTTATGTTAACTGAAATTGTATATATACAGAAACATTAAATCAATCTGGATAATATTCGTTCAATGATTGTCCGGAACGGTTGGAAACTCAATCAAAACCAGTTGAAGAACTATTTAGACTTAGATCACATATATAAAAAGATTAGTTTAAAAATCCCTCATTTCCATATGTGTTGGCTTATACTAAACACAGAACAACCACGTAAAATGAATATTGATGTTTTACACGTGTAATATTAAAATACTTGCGATTTATTCCGTAATAAGTAAACATTTCTTGTTTAGGTATAATACACTGTAAAATGATTAAAGGGTTATCCCTGGAATTCAAATGTTTTACCTGGATTAATCAGGCTGTACAGGGGCAAAATCAATTTGAGGGATTACCAGGGGGGGGGGGGTCAGGTTTCAGGTTGAAGTACTAATTGTTCAGGTGGCATTCAGAGCGAACGTTCTGAACGTTCAATATCTCGAACGGTTCAGTGTTATTGCACTTGATTTAATTCCAGGCGAAATTCATATAGCACCTGAATTACAGTGTGTTTTATTCAGAAGAGTTGTATCCACAGCTTTACCCAGCTTGGTTGAGACACTCAAAAGCACATGCACATAACGATTTGCTTTCCATGCTGAGGTCAGGCCAATTCAGATAACGGTTTTGTTGGCTTACCAATACATTTAGGATTGTTTATCACGTTATCCTGAAAATTTAGAACAGTCGAATGATATTGTCAGGTGACAATCCCTGAAGTTATCATTGTTATGCAAATTCCAGGGTGCTTTTCCATGCGGTAGCCTGAACATACAGGCAAGCGACCCGATTTTCGGGGAAATTACAAAACTGAATTATTTGGTCACCCAATGATTTTTAGAGTGTAGGTTCCAGACCTTGTCTAACTGCTTAACTTTGCAATGGAGGAATATTACTTACACATCACATTTAATGCTTGTGCCGATGTGTGTTTTAAATACATTTTGTCAGTCGGTCAATTTAAAACATTTTGCCACTGCTTTTTAAAAGATTTATTTGCTTTTGTAAAACTCATCGTAGTTGTTACTATGTTATAGAATATTTAAGTTACTTTCTAGGTTAAAAATAACAAAATATTACCTGGATTAAAAGGTATTTTTTCAGATCTTAAATTTTACAAAGACTATAGATTAATGAAATTTTAAAATGATAGTAATACAATTCAAAAGTTCAAAAGTTGAAGGCGCTTAGAAATCAATTTTATATTTTAGATGAAAACCACAAACTGGCAGGCCATAATCAGTTGATTACTCTCGTAACAGCATGGTATTGATCATCTACTAAATGGGTCGATATATCACGTGCTGAATTTTAATATTTTATCGAAGCCGAACCAAAATGTTCTGATAGATGTGTTAACATTATTGACAGCTGAGGCATACACTTGTCCATTTTCTGAGGGCGAGGAATAAGATATGCTTCACAATACAAGCTAGTACTGCCAGTGCGACAAAGCCGATGAACATTAGAAAAACTCCCCACAAGCGGTTTATGTTCAGCATGTACATTGTGGTCTCCTCGTTTGAACCCTTCCTGCAGTAAACTGGTCGGTCAAACCATTTCTTCTTCAAAAAGTCAATAAACCCGGCTTCCATCATTTTTCTGAAGACTGAAAAAACAGGAAAACCAGAACAACACAATCAATCACCAAGACAATAACTCTATATCTATGTTCATTGGTTTCCTAAATGTTATTTTCCTTTGATAGGGATTTAACGCCATGTTTAAGGTTATTTCACTCATATGATGGCGTGTCAGCCCATTGGGTGATGGAAACCAACCCTGACACCGAGGCAACAAACACAGACAACACAGGACAGCCACAAGAAGCAAAACAAAAGGCCTCACACACAGATCGGCTTCATGTTGTCCCTTATAATTACGTTATGGCCAAGATAACGACAGACAGCTGTAAAAACTTTACCTCAGCGCGAAAAGCAATTTGTCTAAATTGGTCCACTGACACAGTTTCTTTTTG
The DNA here is from genome assembly GCA_030265115.1 of Mopalia vespertina. NCBI lineage: Eukaryota > Metazoa > Mollusca > Polyplacophora > Chitonida > Mopaliidae > Mopalia > Mopalia vespertina. The sequence continues at coordinate 862 of JAQQZZ010106237.1, read as the reverse complement.
CTGAGACATGGAGGTTTGCTTGATTTTGAAAGCATAGAGTTTAGAATGTTGGGTTCCTCCCCAGGTTGATTTATTTCATATTCACGACATAAACTTTTAGATCAGATGTGTTCTGTATCAATATTAAGAGTAAAATTCTGTACACTGGGAGAAAACAGGCGAGACGAACATTGAATTTTCGCCGACCTATCACACTCAAGAACATTATAACCAGTATTGTGATTTTTACCCTGAGAAACAGATGCAAAAGTTGGACATTCCATAGGCTTTGAATGTTCCACGATCTGGGAATAATTATTGCATATAACATGATGGGTAATTTACAGTTTTATTGTCTGCCTGTGGGGTGAGTTAAATAAGGGTTATTCCGCATGCATGCAAATGTGTGTTACGCATTAATGGAGGCTTTTCGAACGAATAACTGGTAATCGTGGAAGAGTAGGTGTGTGTAGGGCCCATGTGTTTGTTGACATGTGTATGAATGTTAACATGATGCCACATATATTGATGTGCGGTTGTAAATGGCCCGATGCTTCGATGTTGTTTATTGATTAGTCAAAGAACATTGTGTTTGATAACGTGTGATTAACACTGTTTCTGTGATTATTATTTTGCGGCTGAACCCATCAATTAATTCAATAACTGTTTAAGATCAAATTTCTGTTATTTCCTAGGAAATATAAATAAACATATATTATTATGTTATGATGTATTTATATGTAACTATTTTGTTTTTGATTTAACTTTTCGAGCAGCAAAGAGGGGGGGGGGGGGTGAACAGACTTCCTCTATGAGGCCGCGGCGGCTCCCAGCGGTAGTTCAGGGGAAAATGTGTATGGTTTTACCACCCCAAAACCAGGTG
>JAQQZZ010106226.1:0-15907 GCA_030265115.1 Mopalia vespertina | reverse complement strand
TAATGTATTGTATTACACACAAAAAGTTTTACTTATTTATAGAATATGGTTTTTGGGTGGTCTTCTCCTTTAACATGATAGGGCTCGAACATCGTTAACAAGCTCACCAATAATGCAATCTTATTAAAATCAGATCAAAATAATTCCCCGTCTTTTGTTTGTTGCTAATATTATGTAGGCGACAAACAAAAGACGGGGAGCTATTTTGATCTGAATTTAATTAGATTGACCAATAGTGGCAAATTTGAGATGTCCGTTTCTGTCGCCAGTCAGATTTTTTGAAGATAAAGTAATACGGATGTGATAGAAGCCTACTAATCCGGTACGAGTCTTCTCAGTCGTAAGTTTGTATTTGACAGAATTTTAAATTTGTTCGTTATTGCGTTGGCTTTCATTGTTATATTTTAAAAAACATAATGTAATTTGTGCCTTCAACCGAATCATAACAATCACTCCTACTCAACATTCATGCATTAATTTATTGAAAAGATTGCTAGGAACATTTTTGTCACAGTACCATAAATATAGCTCTGATTATTTAAGACTGGAATGTACGATACCTATCTTTCACAAAAATGTCATAGCTTATTTCGAAATAGTACATGATTTTTTTCAAAAGTCAGTATAATATATAGTCTTAGTAAAATCAACGAACCACAGAATTGATATTTATAAAAAAAAAAATGTATTCGCGTTTAATTAAAAAATAGTGAACAGTTCGTTGCCATAACGCAATTTGTATACCAGCATACTAATCTTTCGTTGAAGAGAGTGCAACACCGGTAACCTCTTGTAGAGAGTGAGTTTGTATTTTTTGGAACACGTATCTATAGATCTTAAAATAAATAATGAAATATACCTTCGGTGATTTAGATGCAACATACGATGATTCATTGTTCTTTTTAAATCGACTTCCTTGTGACGTGTAGAAATATATCCAAAGGTGACAGCAAAAATACTAAGTGACATTAATAAAAAAAACAGTTATTGAAGCCATTTTGCACACCTACAAATGTAAAATTTAAATTGACAAGATGTGAAGTTAAGTAGTAAAAATTTCAAAACTGTAATTTTTACTTTTATTGAATTTAATTGAGATAAGCACTCGTATACATGCACTACATCAGTATATAGCAATTTGAAGAACTAACGTATTAACCTTAGAAAAGGCAATGTATAATTATGCTCACACGACACAGGTGAGAAGAAATGTGATGGCGTTCTTACTTTGATTACCAGTAGGCCTACATTTTCACTCTGTTCTACTCTCTATAGTAACGAGTACCGTCTTGTCTTTCTTCCGTACCAAAAACACATGGTGTGTTATAAAAGACTTGCCAGCCTTTACTTTCCATATTCCTGATATATTTCGGACCTAATAAGGTTTATTTGTTGATTCGAAGGCAATAAAAGTCTGGTCATTTTGTTTCCAACCAACTCCGCATGCAGAACTCCCTTTGTCACCACAGTAGATGATAATACACTGTAGCGTCTTTTTTCTGTTTTTATGTATCACCATTGTGTTAAAAAATCATCTTGTGCGATCTATGTCCAAGAAATGTAAGATATTACACAGTCCTCCGTTTACTAAAGTTCAAATTCCCGAAAAGGTGTAACATAGTTATAATTTAGTTCCACCTTTTTCTGATCTCTTTCCTATTAATAAAGCTATCTGGCAAACCACATAGGGCTTAAGAAAGAAAATATTTGTTTGTATTTGTATTCTTATGTTCAGCAAGCTAAGTAAGCCTCATTCTGATCAGACGTGTGGTTACCTGGCAACCCTCAACTAATTAATGACGGGACATAGGAAATATTCTGAATGTCAAAGATTGTTTTTTGGTTAAATTACTCTGAGCCCTCCGATCCATGAATAGCAGCTTCTTTAGAACAGCTCAGGGAAAAGACATCTCTATGCAATTTAGCTCAGATATTTTTGTTCGATCCTCATTTGGTGGTTTTAGAAGAAGAAAAACAACCACTTTAATAAATTCTATTGACAGAAACTAACAAATTACCCAAGGATGTTTGTTTTTCGTGATTATTTGCATATATTGGCGATTTGGTTATAATAATAGTTCTAATATGACTCGAACTAAATGGTTGATGTCACTGTTTTTCAGGTCAAATAGTTTTGCGTGTCATTTAATGAAAGAAACCTTTCTTTGTGTTGCGTCCCATGATAATGAATTTTTGCCATGTTGTTTTGCAGATTAATAGCGCCTAGTCGAGGATGCTCGTCATTCCAACTGGCGAAGATGAAGAAGGAGAAGGCCGAAGCTGAGACCTGATGATCGAGTAAACTATAATATTTGCCTATGCTGTGTGTCGTTGGTAACTAATGAGATTTACCTTGGAAATGGTCTCAGAAGGTGTTCGAGGAAATCGATAGATTTCAGTACAATGGTATTCACTTAACAGAGGGTAATATAACAGGTTGACCAGCTTTGAGGTTGAGAATTGTTCGTGCTTCTAGACATGGCTGCTACCAAGGATTTGGGTAAAAGCAATTGTAATTATATACCAATGAAATACCAAGGTTTTCTTCACACATATAAAAGTGATATTTCCCTGAAGTGTAATAACACTTCTGTTATTACCCTCCGAACTTTGATCAGTGACGGTGACGTCTACTCACTTTAGTTCGACAAGGTATACATTACAGTACAACAAACATGGACAGAATGAATTTTGAAATTGATTAGGCAAACTATATTATTTATTCAAAAATTGATTTTAATAAGTTAGTGAAAAGGAGATGATACCTTTTTACACCAACAGCAAAACAGCAACAAAAGACGCCTGTTCTTTCTCTTCCAAGTAGCCATGCTCCAAGCTGTTAATCGTCGACCTGTTAATACCAAATCACAGGTATGCGATCTCTGAGTCATAAAATACTTCCTCTGATTAGTGGAAGGACAGATAAAGATTATGGCAAGCTGATTTGGTAATCGTACATGACATATTAATCTTGACAGTAGCAAGAACGAATCTCATTTGTGAATACAACAATGATAAATCATGGATTAAATATGTTCAGGCGTAGGAATCTCAAATGAAGTGGACAGTCTTGATCTGACATTATCATGATCACAGTTGATCGGGGAATATGTTGTGCGGTTATGAGCTTATAGTTGAGATAAATGATCAATAGAATATTACACATTTAAGTGTATATATCATAAATATTGCTATCATAAGTGCTGGAAAAGATAACCCAAGCGACGTTTCAACATTGCAACCATTCACTCGAGCAATATTTATGGTATTTAAACATAACTGAGCAATATTCTCTATGTACTAGCTGTTACTATGCAGCGGATAAACATAGGCACTTCTTTTTGAATGTGTTAGACCAATAGTGTCTGAAGTCTTTATCTGAGCAATCTCGATTTGCTTAAATTTTGTGCAGAATTGCAGTGCTAAAAGCAAATATATAAACATCCCTGTTCCAGTGTGATTACTTATCCGAAATATACAGAGAAAGAGTTTATTGGAAATACACCGTTACCCAAGCTGAGAGGTATCTTTACATACGACGAGATGAGCACAGGTCTTATCATGTATATATTCAGCTATCTTCATCAATTTATAACGAAATTTGTGACCCCTGCTTTTGCCCTCTCCTGTATAACGGTATTTTGGATAAGTCCATACAAACGCTGTATGCTCAGACAATACTCATCGGCCCCTGTATTTTGCCACACGTTAAAATACTAAACAAATATATAAGGTGTAGTTTTTATGATGATGACCAGACCCTTGACGAGCTTTACATGAAGCCGGGTTAATGCCAACAGGTTCGTTTGAGCTGTACGTGAGCTATTTATGTGCATTACGACCAATTTACAATATCAACATTATTGTTTTTGCAGCCAGCGTGATCTATCGGATTATATCAAATATGACTTACGAATTCAGGTAATATTCTCATAATGCTATGCTTGTTCGCCAAGCCAGTTTCCTTCTATTTAGGAAATATGTCGTATAAACCAATTAAACAGACTACAATGAACAGTGTCAAAACGTACGTGCAGTTTTCCTGGGATTACAATACACACATATGTATATTGTAATCCTAGGTTTTTCTGTTGTTATCAAATGTAATCATATATTGCGCATCGACCGGACACGCGTTGTATGTGGGCAGAGTAACACCATGGGGAGATGGAATCACAGTGTTTATCAACTTGAAACCGGGGACAAAGTTTAATAAGGTTATTAACGGTAAACATATTTCCCAATCCGCAACGGGTTTGAATGACTGACACGGATAAAACACCAGCGACGATGACGTGGGTGTAATCCTGCCAATTAAATAACAATTAACTCATCATTCATATGTTGACGATGTAGGACACGTCACTATTCCACAAGGCTCTATTCTGTCTGGATAACTGAAAGTTCTCGATCCCCTATATATGGGTTAAAGGGCACTTATTGTAAGTAGTAATGGTGACTGACAATTAACAGCTGTCTCTACTCCATGTGTCGATTGATCAACGGACGCACTAAAGACATATAGTCTATACCAGCGACCTTATACCGGATCTGCTCGCGTGTTTCTTACCTTCCATATTTTTCGGCCCCTCGCGGTTCATGTCTGGTAGAATTATTCAACCTGTTGATGTAACTTACATACTACATGTCATTGGTGGGAAATAGTGAAAATGTCACACTGTTCTAATAATTTCCCGCTAAAGACTTACCTCAATAAAATGCCTTTAGCACACTGCTGACGTCCAGTTTAACTGTGTTTATTGTCAAACCTTGACCTGTCTGTCTCAATCAACTTTATAACGTTTACAGATCAGTAGTGTTACTACAGGACAGATGTACATTTCTGTTGTAGAGAAGCACAATAATGCTTGCCTCCACCTGGATTAGAACTCGGGTCTCTGGGTAACAGGACCAGCTGATAACCAACTGAGCTACAAAGGCTCACGGTCGACCAACCACGAATTTTCATCAAATTAAAGGCGGCGAATCGTTCACTGCGAGCAGGACCGATATAGAATTGCAAAATAGTTGTTGTTTGTGTGATTTTAAATAAGTCCACTATTATATATTTCACTGAGCCAATGTTTTGGAAAGGAGTAGTTGGAAAGGAGATATCGTTTAAATGGTGTACAATTTAAATTTCTTAACGCCAACTCAATTATATAACTGGCAGAGGTTACAAATTACAAAATGAATCAATCCCTAACACTGAGTGCGAAGTACATGGTGCAGATTCATCAGGAGGTCTGTCCCCGATATTCCAGATAATTCCCATACACTAACAAAACTGTACACACGATAACATTGGGGTCCGAACAGATATATGTTTGATTCGAGACTGTATACAGTAGGTTAAACGATTACCCAACTCGAGTTAAATTAATCTATAGTCATTTAATTTAGAAGGTAGAATCAAGTATTAATTAAGAAAGTATTATTGCTAAAGAAAGTGGACTGGGTGATGTTGATATTCACCCACGGAATCTCGTTTGTGAACATCTTCCCAATGTTTCCCTGGTTTTGTTTACCTTAAGGTAAACTTTCGTGTGTTTATGGACTAGGTCAGGTAGACACCATTCCAAATGCTGAACCCTTCTGCTAGATGGCACTGTTAGTATAAAGTATGGATATCGTGAACAGTATACACTACTTTGAACGTCCAACCTTCATTACCCCCTGGCAACACTCTTAATGAACGTCACTTGTCTCAGTTGGAAAGGCGAATATTGGCCTTTACATAGGCCTACACTAGTTTGTTTATTATTCATTTCTAGATCATTATTGTCTGATAAATATATTGTGTTATCGGTACAAATGATATAATACATGCGAGTTCACAGATTGAAACTGCTCCTTACACGTAGTCTCACTGATGGTGGACTAAAGTACGTTTACCTCTTAACATTAGCTACCACGTGCTTCCGCTATTTCTGTAACTGTACATTATTTGGTGGCTTTCAGAAAACCAATAACCACCATTGTATAATTTGATTGTTTTGTGATTATCTATCCGTCCACTTGCCAATTAAAAGGCATATGGGGTAACACATTTCAAAAACATTTACTAACTTCAATATACGAGCCATTGGACTGATCACATCATCAAACTATACAATTCGATCCTCTTTTCGTACAGACAAAGTTACTGCCTTTAGCACAAATCAATATGTATCAAATCATTCAACTGATTCACATAACATACATCACCCAGATCTCCTTCCGCCATTTTCTAGAAACGACTTGGCCAAACAGGCTGAACATCTCTACCCGACCAGAGCAGCTGCCAATAACTTTTAATGTCCTTTCTACCGCACAAATTTCTCCCTTAGAGCACGCATGATATCAAGGCCCATAGGATGGAACAAATTACCAAATTGTCTGAAAGACTTCAACTAATATATATCTGTTTCGGTCTAAATCAAAACATTACCGTTATATGAATAGCACTTAATAACAATGGGTGAGACTTCCAATTAATGTATTTCGTATATAAGTATATGTGTGCATATGCTAGTAGTATATATTGTTTTGTTTATTAAGTCTTTATGTTAATCCATCTACTAATTTGTTTAAATAGGTCTTCTAACATTACATCTCTCAATGAAGGTACGCCATCGATATTTGAACAATATAGGAATTGCATATACAGTATAGCATAGCTAACACATAAGATTGAAAGATATGATTTATATCCTTATTACACTGGGATTAGTCAATACAAATATGTCAACAGCTATTTCTCATACATATAAGACTAACTGAAATGAAATAAAACCAAATTAATAAAATGTGTGCGTTTGTTTCCTTCTCTTTAGTAATAGATAATTTCTTTTAAATAGATCAGTTTGGGAAAAATCATAATTTCACAAAAACGCCCAAAGCTTTTAGTTCGATCATCATTTGTGAATGATGTCCGTATGCTAAACAATCTCAATATATTTGTTTTTCACACATTACGTGCGATTTCTCGCGTGAGTTGAATTCTAATATGTTTATCACGCAGTAAGCCCCGTTGTGTGTGTTGTAATGGCTCCACTAATGACTCTAGGTACTCATTGATCAGGTTTTGTCAACACTCTCTCCTCTTCAAGTTTCTACAAACAATTTCTCCGGAGCTTGAGGTTTAAGAACAGATGGTTTCTTGCACGCAGTTTTTTTTTAATTTGATGCCGTTTAAGACGCACATTAAACTGTGCGTGGCTCCACACAAGTAAACTGTTTAATAGATTCTGAGATTTTAAACTTTTCGCCACATGTCAATGTTTACAAGTCAAATAAATTTTACGATAACATTATAATAATTAAAATAGTAATATTATGACTTAAAACTATTTATATCATCCTTATCCTGCACAAAGCAGTTTAAACATTTTAATGATTATTTCCCTTTTGAACAATTTCTTGTATCCTTACAACTTTTTTGTGTGATATATATTTTTACATCGCGTTCATGTTGTATTGCTTTACGTTATTTTTCCATGTTAATTGTTTACTATCCTTTCGTGTGGTGGCTGTCTCCATTCAACAGAAGTATTGTAATATACGCTTTTATAGGAACATCTTTAATTGACTAGTGTGCCAGACTGTTATACTTATTGATCACGTAGATAAGCTATAAAATATGTACAGCTTCCGTGGTCTATAGTCAGCCGTCTGTCTGCGGTTAACATTGTAACACGACCACTGTTCACAAAAGAAGTAATTTGACTGAGATGTTTTGCCAGTAAATGCATGATGAATTAACTCTATGTGTGATGTATCAATCCATACTCAGTCTCTGAATTATTGTACACACAAATGCACAAAAAACTCATACAAACGTATACCACAATTATTGTCTGGTTTTGATTTTATTGAAGTGATATGGTCTCCTTATGTTAGGGGTTCATCAATAAATCAGTTCTGATTACTGGTTATAGGAATAACGTTTTGAAGCGTGTCCAAAAATTAACGAAATGCTTCTAAAGTTTTGCTGACACAAAAATGCACAAATACCATATATTTGGGTCACCGTCTCACTTTACACAACTTCGCAGACTGTCTGGAACACCCCTATTCATCTAAGTTATGTCAGTATCCTAAACTGTTATAATCCAAAACTTGATAGGCTTGGGATATCAAATAGCTATCACTATTAAATATAGCTTATATATGTACCTGTATAAGTATGATAGATGTGTAGTAAACCAAAGTACACCAGAGTGAAGCTGACAGTAATCAGACCAAACAAACACGGCATTCGATTGGATATTACCTGAAAGCTCCTCACTTTAAATTTGAGATAAATGGTAATGATAAATTGACTAACGTTTAGTGTTTGACATTGATTCTGCTGTATATATATTATCGTCTGTGATTTGGGATGTAGTTTACTATAAGCTTTCTGATGGAAGCGGTGTGTCTGGAGAGACAGCAGAGACACAAGGGTAATTGTATTTGAACACCACTAGACGTTTATCTCTGTTATATGAAGACGTTTACCTCTGTTATATGAAGACGTTTATCTCTGTTATATGAAGACGTTTACCTCTGTTATATGAAGAAGTTTATCTCTGTTATATGAAGACGTTTACCTCTGTGATATGAAGACGTTTATCTCTGTTATATGAAGACGTTTACCTCTGTTATATAAAGACGTTTACCTCTGTTATATGAAGACGTTTACCTCTGTGATATGAAGACGTTTACCTCTGTGAAATGAAGACGTTTATCTCTGTTATATGAACACGTTTATTAAGCACATAGACTTCAATGTTCATTTTTGACTCACTCATGTTTCTGTTTTGTCTGATTCCGTTATAACGTCCACTTCGGTCGCATTTCGAGTGAGTTTTGTGCAAATGTTTATATTTCTAAAAAGTAATCACACTGGGACAGGGGTGTAAATTAATTTAAATCGATGAATCGTCGCATCTGCATGGTATATAAAGTATCGATAATTAGAGGGCAACAAGATATTCGGTATGGGTTAGGAATAAATCAGTCTACAAACGGGGATTTCAGTGATAAAAAATGTAACCAATGAATATATCCACTAAAGGAAATGAGTGTTACATCCTGTCTGACACAGGGAAGTTTCACATTAAACAGTAGGTCCTTTATATTTTTGTTTCTCTTTTATGCTATAATGGGTCTTTGTGGAAAAGGAGTAGACATTTTGAGTACAAGATGTTGATATTCCTGTATATGGAGACTAGCAAACTGGGTGTAAGGTTTGTCATATTGGAATGCAAATGGAATAATATCTTTAATGAGACCCTTTGCTTGGTCCCCAATTGAGACCCAGTGGATTCAACGTTTGAAGAGTTCTGATTCAATAAGCTTCTCCTCTTAAACGTTTCTGTTTGGTGTCCTCTTCAGAGGGAAGAATTTGTGTTTTTCCCATCGGCATGATTTCAAAATGACCTTTAACCGAATGATCAGGAAGATAGAAATGTTCAGCTATTGGGGATATGAGTTTTAACCTAATGGAACACGAATGATTGTTGGCTCTAATCCGAAGGGGATTTTTGGTTTCAACAACATATTGTTTAAGACACTTCTTACAAGTTATGGGTTATACCCCTTTTTCCGAATCACAATTCAAACTGTCTATACCAAATAATAAACATTTATAGTTTCTTGCCCCAAAATTGTTTGTTTCTTTCTCTAGTTTGCATCTTGGCTCATACATTTTGAGGACCTGTCTGGCCCTGTTACAGGGCGATTTTGCTATTTTCGATTAAGGGCGGATTTAAGCCCTTCGTCTAAATGATAACTGTTAAGTTGTCTGAAGATTTGAGATTTAATTCCGCGAAGAAGTCGCTTAGTATATCCTCTTGGGATCAGGGCCTTAAATAGATCAGAACAAGCCTGGTTGAAGGTAGAAAGAGTGTAACAATACGGAGGTTTTGAGTTATGACGTTACGACAACAGAGTGACGTCCCTTTGCGAAATGACGTTGCCACTTTATGGCACCGTAGGGCAACCTACCTATACTTTAACATTGCGGGATATTGGTTTTCAGGAAAATATAGCTTAAAAATTGTAACTTTTGCAAAAATAATATTTTAAGCTATGGGAAAAGGAAATCCATATGGTTCTATTAACGTTTACCTGTTAATTTTCAATATTCCCTATACCTTCCATGTTAAAAATCGTGGATTAGCACTCTTTTGCCTTAAACCGATAACGTTATTTCACAAAGGGACGTCACTCTGATGTCGTAACGTCATAACTGGAAAGCCCCGTATTCCTGTGAAACCTTATTATTTGGGATTTAATAATTATTTGAGATTATAAAAGATATTTGTGTACATAGATTCTACACCAAGCATCACTAATATGACGCATATATGAGCTTAAATTGCAGATAAGCTATTCAAAAAGTCCTCAGTACTTTTGATAAAACTGGGATGCCTGTTGGCTATGGGTTGAGGTGGTAATCATAGAAGATAGACAGAATTACAGGATTTAAACTGCAGTTTAACTACACGACAGATGCTGCTATACAACTGGAATAAAGCCAAGATTCCAGACATGGGATTGTTCCGGTTCCACTGAGCAGCGGAATCACGGGTATGATTCAAAGATACTGAGAATTAGTGTGGAGTAATTAGGATGTAACTGTCCGAGATGACAGTTCTCCCCCCATGTCTGTCAAGATGTCGGGTTGTTCTGTTTCCGTGACCGGACTACAGACGTTCAGAATTAGATCCCCCAGAACACTCTCCCTATATATCAAGAAACAACTACCTTCCCAAAACTGTTCGATCAATACGCCACTGTCCTCTTCATTTAACATAAGCCATTCTGTTTTACAGTGAACTTGAGTTCCTTAACATAAATCCACCCGAATATTTCAGCTGTTTGACAGACTGTGTTATTTTCTCCCGTATTACATCGGCTATATGACAGGTAATTTCAGATTAGCGGCGACAAAGAATAATAATGGCCTACTGTACGCATCCTATTGTATCTTTTACCAATTTGCCAGAAGAATTATGGAAGGTATTTTTTTAATGAGCTTAGATTGAACAGAATCATGTTGTTGCCATCTTATCTGACGGTTTAATCTATCATTGTGTTATAGGGGCGACACTGAAGCGTGTCCTGTCTATTCGCTTAAATGTGGGAATCGTCTCATCTGGCGAGCAGGTTTCTTTGTAGTACGTAGACTGACGGGAACTGAACAGAAAGCTGATCAAAGAAACTGATTGTGTTAGTTATGTAAGAATATTATTGTCTGATTAATATATCGAACATAAACAGACTTTCATCAAAGCTACATTGATGTGACTTTAATGGACATAGTCCGGGTCATAAAAATCAGAAAAGTTTCTGACATTTCATGAGTGTGTTCTCGAACACCACATCTCTGCACGGTAGCCTCCGTCCAACAAAAATTCGCCCAACAGTCCTCCATAATACCACGCAGACAATTAAAGCAGTTATTATATTTGCACAGAAAAGGGTTATAACACCATTTAGCTTTAATAATTCATGCTATTTTGGTGTCGGCTTGTGACTATATATGATATATCATCACTTGACAGAGAGACTGGAATATCTGGTTTGTTAACATGTCTCTTCTCTGCAGGACAGAAAACTTACGTCTGATGTCATCTGTTTTGTCATCTAGTCAGTTTGTAAAAAAATCCATACTGGAAAGAAAGCGAATATCAGTTGTTCGTTTATAAATTATCCACACAACATAGAAAGCTTGTACCAGTTTTCCGGATTGTTTCTATAAATATTCCACCCAGGATATAAAGGTTGCGTCAGTTGTCCGGTTTATAAAAAAAATCAAACAGGATAAAAAGCTTTTATTTAACGGTTGTCCGGTTTCTTGGAAAACAATCAATACCTAAGAGAATGCGTATATCTCATATTTCTGGTTTGTGAAACTAAATAATCCATATCAAATCTGTGGACCTCGGGTACATCAGAGAGTCACACGATGTGGCTCCGGCGATCACGGAGCTGGTTTGTACGAAGCTGCCTTCCACTTTTTCACCATTTGTAGGTTAGGTAGATTGAAAAGTGGACAATCCGCCGTCATTTCAGTGAAATGGACTTGGGTATGGGGGCTTTATCTCAACCAAACAAAGAAACACATCCATACCGTACTGAAGATTATAGCAAACATGTCCGGTTTGTGAATATATTTACTCCACACCAGACCGAAGCGTATGTCACGTAGGTCTGGTTTGTGAATATAAATACTCCACACCAGGTTGGTGAATATAAATTCTCCAAACCAGACCGAAGCGTATGTCACGTAGGTCTGGTTTGAGAATATAAATAATCCACACCAAATAGAAGCGTATGTCGCGTAGGTCTGATATGAGAATATAAATACTCCACACCAAATAGAAGCGTATGTCACGTAGGTCTGGTTTGTGAATATGAATAATCCACACCAAATAGAGGCGTATGTCGCGTAGGTCTGACATGAGAATACAAATAATCCACACCAAATAGAGGCGTATGTCGCGTAGGTCTGATATGAGAATATAAATAATCCACACCAAATAGAAGCGTATGTCACGTAGGTCTGGTTAGTGAATATAAACAATCCACACCAAATAGAGGCGTATGTCGCGTAGGTCTGGTTTGTGAATATGAATAATCCACACCAAATAGAGGCGTATGTCGCGTAGGTCTGGTTAGTGAATATAAATAATCCACATCGGACATATCCTGATATTACGCATGTGTGATGTGTGTCAATTTATTAACAATACTTGATTCATAAATTGTATAATATATGTATAGTTTGTAAGCATATACAATCCAGAGAGCACAAATTTATCCCTTCCAGACCTACCAAATATGCTACATGAAAGAGGATATGATAACAAGTACAAACTCCTGATGGCTTCAGGTGATACGTTTGTCCAAAATCAGGTTTTATCAAAAAATCTTGCTGTCACAATTTTTCTTGCCATAGATAGTACGAGGTCGGAGAAATAATTCCGATGCTTTCTGTACACAAGCACAAGTGGGATGAAACAATTCGGATTCATCGGATACACAACAAGTACAAATCCAGAGAGAGCATAAGTTTTACTGGAAATGTAATGTTATTCTATGCCTCTGTTGTAAGACTGTGCTTCAAACATTCTGGCCTTAGCTAGAAGGTGTTTCACTATTTAAGTTATGAGGTACAATTTCCGGGTTGAACCCACAAGCTTCTTGCTTTATACTGTTGTCCAGCACATGGTTCAGTGGATTTGACGGTTTTAATTTGTAACAAGGCTTTGTGTGAAATATTAGACGGTGAGATAAGTAAAAAGGGGTTGTTGAGGTTTTAAGTCATTCACTTTTTCATTTTGTTTTTTGTTCAAAGACTTCAATTGGAAAAATTAAAATGCGATTTTCAAGCCGTTGAAACCCCACACATCCCTCACAACTATAGGTATCCAAGAAATAAATTTTAAAAGTGGCCAGTATGTTATAAGGCAATGTCTCGTTCTGACAGGCTGTTCACAAAACAACCGACAGTCACACTTGTCTGCTCTCTGGCCTGAAGACATCTGGTGGAGAGCCGAGAGAAGCCACAGATCAACTTAACCCAGTTGGAGCATCACCGTCTGTTCCTTGCCAAAAACACATTTTATGCACTGACAGTATATTGCGCATCAGTCTACCAGCCCGCTTAATGCTCCGGGTTACTTGGTATAACAGACCCTATTCTTGACTAAAATAAAAAAAACAGTTAAAGCCACTCACAAACGAGTAAATAAGAACATGTGAATCTGAAATGGGTAGATTTCACGACGATAGGACGATAGTGATCAACTATTTTTTCATGTTTTTCTTCAGAAATGTATTTAATATTCACAGATTTATTTACAGATTTGTGTCTTTTATCGGAAAACATGTTTACAAGTTCGTTTTTATGTGCAGCTTGTCTTTTTATACAGATAAGTGTTAAATCAGACGCGTTTTTTAAATACACATACACGTGTTTTATGCAGACAAGATCTTTACTCTTTCATACAGACTAATGCTTGAATGTTTCTTTACATGCAGACAAGTGTCAGTGCTTCGCGGAAAGAAAGATTCGCAGCCTTTACTCGACAGTTCTGCCGAGAGCCTACGTAGTTCAGATGGTTAGAGAGCTGGTTTGCTACACAGAGACCCGAGTTCGAATCCCAGGGGATGCAAGCAAACCTTTCTTTATCTACATTAAAAATGTACATTATTCTCTATTAGCATCTATACAAGAAACGTGTTTAAGATACGTGTTTTATATATATTTTGAATAATGTTGAAGCAAAAATCCCACAAACGCTAAAGTTGAAACCTAAAAGAAACAATGTGAGGGAAAATCCTATTGGATTTAGACACGTCAAACGTTGTATCCATTGGGTTTCAATTAGGAAACTTGTAAAGGATCAAAGAAAAACATAACTGCTTTTTGTATTCCACTATGGCCATCCTGTAATACCTGGTTTGCTCTGAGTCATCGGCTTGCGCAGTAGTATCATCTTGAAAGTCTTGAACCGGTACATCAAATGTCTAAACTTATATCACAAAGACTTATCAAAGCGTCACAAACGCAACGCACATTTTTACCCACTATGTTATTTAAAGCATTTCTTTCTTGACATAAGACAATGTCGACGAAGAACTGTACATCTGGTATGTGTCCCTTGCAGGGCCACCGCGATAATGTTTGGGCCCAGGGCAAAAGGAAATACAGCACCAAGGGACCTATGAAAGTCATTAGTCCCTTCCTGAAACCTGGAGCTACTTCTGTATGAAGAATTTTAAATCCACCAATCTCATGGGCGCTGCCCCGGCTGTCATCCCCTCTCAGTGGGCCTGTCCCTTCGTATAGGGTTTGTTGGTTCGATTAGGGTTTAACGTCGTACCCAAGGGTATTTCATTTATATGACGACGGGTTGTCCATTTCAAACTCTTCCTTGTTTAAATACGGTGAAAACCGGAAGAAAACATCGTAAAAACCACCACGCGATTGCCGGAGCCACATCGTGTGACTCATATACCCGATATATGGTCGACACACGGACTCGATCTCGTGGGCGATACATCGAACTTGAACAAGGAGTGGATTCAGTGATAACATATGAGACACTGAAACAATAACAAAGACAATTTTACCTTGTGCTACACATACTCAGATAGCATAACAAATTTGGTACTCTGTCAAAACATTAGTACGTGTAAAGATGGAGATTGTGGTGCCTTTGGAATAATATTCACGGTATGAAGGTGTTTTACATATCTATTTTGTGATGCAAATATTAATAACATGTATTTGCATGCTATTATATTGATATTGATTATCTGTATGTTTTATAGTAACATCCGCCATAGACTGGTTTACCTTTCCAAGTAAAATTGCTATTTATTAACTACAGATACAGTTTTAGCAAATAAATAACTAAAAACCAAATGGATAACAACAAATTTGACGAGATAAACAGTACAGCCCTAAATTGGTTCTCGTGTACTATGTTGTTGTTGTTGTTGTTGTTGTTGTAGTTAAGTAAGCCCAAAGCAGTTTAAATTACGCGCAGCAAACAACAATTTTCATAAACAAAGGTGCATAATTAATTTCAGTACTATATGGCCTTCACTCTTTAACACATTATTAAAGACATCAAAATTATAACAGTGTAACTTTACCATTTTTATAGAAATCTGTAGCTTTGTAAACACAAAATACTGTGAGCTGCCATGTTTGTTTTCAGCCAAGTCAACAAATAACTAAGAAAAACAGTTGTGTCCTTGACTGACCATATCTCATGCAAAGACAACAAGAGTTGTGTCCTTGACTGACTACATCTCATTCAACGACAGCAAGAGTTGTTCTTGATTGACCACATCTCATTCAAAGACAACAAGAGTTGTGTCCTTGACTGACCACATCTCATTCAAAGACAGCAAGAGTTGT
>JAQQZZ010106215.1:0-15910 GCA_030265115.1 Mopalia vespertina | reverse complement strand
TATTGTGTGTGTGTGGGGGGGGGGGGGCTTTTAGATAACCAACTCTGAGGGTTAATATCTTAGAAACGCCAGTATTTTTTACAAGTTTATTTAATAAATTATTCTCCCGTATAATAGATTTTAGAAACCACATTTTCAACAAAGCTCCTTGAAGAGAAATAAAATGTTAAGCAAAGCATAACTTACATTTGGCCAAACTTTCTAACTTCAAATTAATATATAAAAGCAAGGAAGAAATAACTTGTCTTGAGAAAGATTTTAACCGAGGTTTATCGGGTTGCAGGTGTTCATAGAAGTCCAGTTTAACTACCCTAAATGGGAAGTTAAACTGAGGAATAAACTCAATTTGAGACATCATTTTAACGCATCATTTTTTTAAAAACTCAATTCTGACTCAAAATGTTTAAGCTTGATATAAATAAATACTTCGGCATTAAACAATGAAAAAAACTTAAATATATGACACTAAAAAACTTTATTCAGGCCTTTCATTCTAACCGCTAAAATACAGGAACTTCTAACAGAGAATTACTCAAATTTGCCCACAAGAGGGGACTATCTATTTCTCTCTTTACATAAACATTGATTGATTGATTGATTGATTGCTTGCTTGATCGGTCGATTGATTGATTGATTGATTGGTGTTTAATGCTGTACCCATGGGTATTTCACTTACATGACGGTGTCGTATCTAACAGTTATTGCCACATTAACACAACCATAACATGCCTGTGTTTAGCTCAGTTCTAAAATTAATGTTGTTCCAGTGCCAAGGACAGCTACAGTGCCTCTTTAAGTAAAAATGTCATTTTGTAAGGTTTAAGTATCATAGTTCCCGTTTTAGTTCGATCCTAACCTAATGTCATATCAAGAGTCTGAATTTATCGAAATAGAAAAACATATAAATTACACTAAATCAATACTGTCAGAAAGTCAATTTACATTCAATAATAAAAAACAAATTCTCCAAATAAACTGTCCTTGGCGGACATATATAAAGGTTGCTTAAAGGAATAAACTAGGAATATCTCAATGGTTTCTCAAGAATTCCTGATATTGGAAATTCTCTGATGCTCAAATTTTAAGTAGTACTTTAAATAGAAACTGTTGAGGTTGGGTAAACTACGATAACAGAAAAAGAGCTCAGTTTTGCTCAACGTAAATAAATGTCCAAATGTTAGTGGAGATTGAGGAGTTTTTGGAATAGCAGACATCGAGATCGATCAATCTTTCTCATTGGTGATAAATTCACGTTTCTTTTCAAACCAGCAGATTTCATTTGAAAAAAGAACGTTTGGAAAAGCGCTTGGAACTTTTGGTCTCCAAAGAATTGGCCAAAAGGATATGTACATTTCCGCCCGCGTAAAAACGTACTGATATCACAAACCAAAATACTTTTCTAAGATTTACCCATGCCTGTTTCTGGAAGACGTTCCTATTTCAACATTCTTTCAGACAGAGGTTCAAGAAAGGGGATTGCGAAGAGCAAATAATCAGATTAAAACATAATTAAATAGAGACTGTGTTTCCGTCCAGCCAGAGCCAATATTGACTTCATGTGTTTGTATGAACTCTACGGTATTGTTTCTATCACTTACTTACAATGTGCATGTGCTCTTTTCCCTTGAGCCCCCTCAGTTCATCATCACATAATGTTAAACATATTGCTACACGTATAAATTGTTCTATTGCTTTTTGGGGGTTAATTCCTTTGCTTTATTTTTTGTGTTTTATGCCATGCCAACATGACAGCGTGCTAATTGAGGAACAGGAACAATATGATATCATTTCATAGACAAATTTTGTGTGATATTGATTTTTTTTCATTTTGCCTTTCTGATGTGGCTCAAAAGCTATATAAAATTGGGCCCCCAATACTATCAATGTTAGAATTGTATTGTGACTCACTGCATACTGACTGTAATGGAGCGTCCGAGCCCCCCACACAGTAGCCTCTATATCGTTAACAGACAGGTATTTCATCTGCACAAACTGATCTGGACAGTAACTGAGCCCCCCACATGGTAGCCTCCTACTATCAATGACAGAATGGTACTCCGTCTGTCTGACTTCATATTGATTAGTACAATAAGACTTATTGAGGTTTTTCACCAGGAAATGAGCTACGGTCACAAACAAATCATCCGGCAGTACTACAAGGACTGACTTTACAATCTTTATAGTACACCCGAGATGACTGTTGACAACAATCTACCATCAAACAACACTATCATAATTGGTAACTACATGTATAACCAGAAACTTTGTTCGTGAAAAAATCAACAAGCAAATTTCACAGATATATTTGTAACTCAATTTTTATTCATTTCAATTTGCAGTCAAATACCAGACAAATTTGGATTGTAAATTGATTGGGAAGTTATGGCATACTTAAGTTTATTTCAGTTAAAAAATTGACAACTGCTAGACTGTTTTTTTTTTTTGTTTTTTTTTTTGCTGAATCATTTTGCCCTTATGTTATGACGGTGTACTATACAGTCAAATAACTCAACCATGTGACTTCCTCTGCTCAGTTTGAAAATTAATATTCCTCCAGTATTAAGTAAGGAGAGTATACCTATGCTGACAAACTGTCCCAATATGAGTTTGTTTGTTTGTTTGACTAGGGTTTAACATCGTACTCAAGGCTATTTCACTTATAGGACGATGGATGCTCCACTTCACACTGTTCCTTCCCTTCCCTTCACTCATATACCTGAGGGTCGACAGATGGACTCGATCCTGTGAATGGTACATCGCAGTAGGATTAGTAAGGGTCTGCCCTTAGCTAGAGAGCTTGAGGTTTAACGCCCCACTCAATAGTATTTCACTAACATGACCTTGAGAAATTTATCATTAAATAGTCCAACACAGCACCAAAACAACCATATAATGTATAATTGTTTGCTCTGATGGAAAAAAAAAGTTCCTCCAGTGCTAAATAAACCTAGGATGATTAAGCTTGGAACATACTTGCTTGGAATAGTGCATGTACAAAATAAAAAATTCTGCTTCTTACCTTCATTGAAAGCTGTTACTATAAATTTAAAACCTTTTCCTAGAGGTCCTTTTAAATCCGTTCTGAAAATACAAAAACATAAATTAAGATTTGTTAATAAAAAAATAGGAATAAGTAATATGTAGGCTTAGCATATTTGATCAATTTCAGTTTATATTGAGTGTACCAAACACATAAAACAGCATGGATTTATACAACCCAGAGTGTTTGATTGTTTCGTTCTTACGTTGTACTCAAGGGAATTCGACTTTAATATCGAGGAAGACAGCCAGCTTTCTTTGTTTGATTCGTGTTTACATTGTACTCAAGGGAATTTGACTTTAATATCGAGTAAGACAGCCAGCTTTCTTTGTTTGATTCGTGTTTCATTGTACTCAAGCCGACTTCACTAGAATGAAGACTTTGCACTGCTGGTAATGGGTGAAACATGGGATTTGTTTGTTTGTTTGTTTGTTTGTTTGTTTGATTGGGGTTTAATGTCATACTCAAGGTTATTTGACTTATATGGCAACTGGTTGTCCATTTCATGCTGTTTCTTGTTTAAATATGGTGGAAAGCAGAGAGGAAACCTTGTTAAAACAAGCCCCGTTATTGCCTGATCCACACCATGTGACTCACTCATATATCTGATGGTCGAAAGGCGGACTAGAACCTGTGGACAGTACATCGAAGTAGGATTAGTGGGCGAAATTGCTAACCTTTAGGCCAGGACCATGGGCGTGAAACATTGGAAGAAACGAGCCAAAAAAATTACTTTATCTCAGCAGTCAGCATTAATGCTCTCTAATATAAAAGGTCGAAACGTATGCTTGAATGATACACTGTTGAAGATTATGTAGACTCAGTCCAATACAAATTTGACTGAGCAGTGGCTCATTGCATGATGGCAGAGACCGTCATGTAACAGTTATTAATGTGACCACAATTCCTAACTTTTAAAATATTTTCTTCTGTTTTACATGAATCCTCATCTTTTACACAGTAGGTATACTCTAACTTTGTTTATTATATAACACAATGCCATTTTTTTTAAGTTCTAAATTTTTTTGTATAATTTAACTCTGTTGTAAGTTATGAATTTATAATGGAATAAGAAAAGTTATAATTCTACCTTTAACATGTAATCCAATGACTTATCACTATCCTCAGGTAGTAGTCTATTTAGCTTTGTTTGTATAAAGGACTTCCCTTTATATGGTTACTGGTAGCTTTGGAGAAATGCTGGCAATGGTTTTAGATCTACGACAATAAGATTATATAAGCTGTTTTGGCAAGGCATCCCTGAAATACAGCTGAGAGTAATTTAATACATGTCCCCGGTAGAAATGCTGGTAATGGTTTTAGATATACGACAATAAGATTATATAAGCTGTTTTGACAAGGCATCTCTGGGCAGACTGTAATTTAATCTGGACAAGACTGAGAATAACAAAATAATACTGACAATTTTGGCAACATACATGTAAAACTGCAAGGAAACTTTAGTCTTTTGGTAAGGACTAGTCAGCTACGATTTATTAATCATAACTCAAAGACTTGATCCATGATGCCTTCTAATTAATTTTTGGTGCCACATTTAAATCAAGGTGATGAGCTCATTTTCAAGCAATGGTTGTATTTTTTTATGTCCTCTGGCTAAGGGTAGTTTGTTTGGAGTGTAGCAATAGATACTTAGCACTGGAGGAAGATTAACTCCAACTTTATCAAATCACTTCACATTCTATGGTTGTGCTAGTGTCACTTATTGTTGGAATACACCGCCGTTGTATAAGTGAAATACCCTTAAGCATGGCATAAAACACCAATCAATCAGTCAATCATATGTATTTTTTATTAAATTAATAAAGTTAAAAAATCCAATCACAGCTTTACCACAACGATGATATCTAAGGCTATAGATCAAAACATTGCTCCAAAATATACTTGAAGTTTTAATCCATAAAGTGTTTTACAGATGTTAAATATCTCAAGTGTTTACAAGATGATATAAATCTGTTGCAAATCTGTTGCAATAAAAGTAAAATATCTTCGCCTTGGTTCGATTTCTCGACGTTTGCATTAGAACTTGAGACAAGTTAGGACCAATTTCCAAGTTAATTTACCCTGGAGAGATTTGAGGTTATCATGGGGTCTGTGCCCTTGTCATTTGACCATCTGAACACTGGCAATGATGACACACTCAAACCATGTGTCATTTCCTAACGACACGCAGAACACAATGTCGTTACCATATAACATTTGTATGAGAATTTTACACTATCGAATGCTAACTCAATTTCAGCCGTCAAATTCAATTTTTGCCAGTGGGGGCACGCATTTTGTGCAAACAGTCGGCGAGACGCTTTGAATTCCATTACTAAGCTGAGTCAGAGAGTCCATCGCAATTAAAGGACACCGCCGCAAGTGTCGCCTCGTTTTGTTCTATTAATTCCATGTTCAGATATTAACTATTGTCCACTGCAAACCAGCCTCCAGATCTTTTTCCTGATCCGCATTTTTAGAAGACCCCCTTCACAACAGGCTCTCATAATATGGTCAGGTTTTGCCTTGGCACAGCCAAGGAAAGATTCGGATTGATCCCCGACATTTATACGGCAAACAGTCGTGAGCAAGCATGGACAGCAGTTGAGAGCAGAAAAATAAATAATGGGAAGGGACTGATTAAGATATCACCACATGGTCAAATCTCAGATAGCATAACTCCAAACACTGATTTGGAGGAATCCCTATTACAAATGTCCCCCTTATTTGCCATTATACATGTAAAAGAAACACAGACCTTACATCATACAGAAACATGTCGTTGTGATTCCATTACAACTTTAAGACAAAAACTAGTTATTCGTTACACGTTCTTTCATTCATTCCTTCCGTCAAATGATACATACCATTTTTTTTTTATTTCAATTTAATTAAATTATCTGATGTTAAACCAACAGGATTAAGCCTCAATCACAAATTATTTTTCACAATATTTAAAATTAAATGCTATAGTAAAGATAAACATGGATTTGTTTGCTTGTTGATTAGCGTTTTACATTGACTTAAGATGGCAGGCCAGCTAGGCCAATGAGTGAAGGAAACAATCCTCCACAACCCTGGCATCAAACAGAGACAAGACAATCACAAGCCACAGTATAACAACAGCTCGACTTCATGTTGCCCCTTATAGTCTGAGGCCTGAGGGCAACAGGAAGTTCCCTCGGAGTCCCTCCAGCGGCACATTATGGTACACCATGATGTAAATTACGGTTGGGATGTTTCGATGAGAAACTAACATAGTTCTTAAGCCGATTGATTGTGTTTTATGTTGTGCTTAAGGGTATTTCACGTATATGACGGCAGTGTATTCCAACAATAATTGACACTAGCACAACCAAGACGTGAAGAAATCAACAAAGTTAGAAAGTTAATTTTCCTGCAGTGCTAAGTAAAGACAGCATTGCTACTCTTTAAACAAACTGCCCTTGGCCAGAGGGCTGGTACTTAACCATATATGGTCCCGTAATGCCTCCAGTATTTTCAATATTTTGGGATAACACTTTCTCAAATTAAAAAATCAGATTCTAGTTTTAGAAATATTGTAGACGGAGACCCATGCTGGAATCGAATCCACAGAAAGGTCTTACAGGTACAATGTTATGTCCTTTAACCCTGAAATGTTTCTTTATGAAGCTACATGTAGAATTTAGTTGAAAAACATTAAAATATGAAATGAATTCTTTATAAAAAAATTTAACTAAAAAAATAATGCTTTTCTCATATTTGTGCACAAGTTTCTTTATAACTAGTTTAACAAATTCACTTTACATATGATACTCATGTTAACATATAAGTTGCTAGCACAAAATGTACTACATTAAAAAAATCACTTTCTTAATTTTCCTGACATAAACTGTTTTAAGAACATTGCTGGACTGTTATTTCTTAACAATTGTCAATTATTATCTGTTTTTCCTCCATACTTCTTCCAATCTTAATTTCCGAGCAACCAGCAAGAAAACAACTACGGATGTCAGTTTAATTATGGAAATATCATGATCCAGAGGTTTAGATAAGTGACTTAAGTCATCCCGTGGTTGTCTAGCCATTCTGACATTTTAAGTCTTTTTATCGTGATATTGAAAAGCAATAATGGTTTGAGATGAAAATGGGAAATTAGTTTATGATCCCACTTCCATGCCTCATCACGCCTGGCTGAATTATTGGCGTATTCTTTTAAAACTATAATTGAGACAAATTACCCCTCAGGGTTAAATGACTGGTGACAGAGGCTGGCTATTTTCTGACCATGTCCCCCAGGGGGCCGTCACATGTGTTTTAACAGGAGCTACACAGAGCTAGTCTCGTCTAGTGTGGCTGGCTGTCACGAACAACTGACTCTAAAAACATCAATGAGGCTTGATTACATTTGGAAACCTCTCACTGAGCTCAAAGACAAAATCATTTTAAGCGGACGCACCGTTGCTCAGTTCAACTAAGGGGAATTCCCATACACTGTAGGGATTCCTTAGCAGCTAATGTCCAACATTTCGACCCCTAGACGGCACCGAGGGACCAAGTCACCAGGAAAAAAAAGGATGCAGAAAATCTGAAGTTCCGCTAAGGAAATGGTCTAAAAGAGAATTCAATTGTGTGCATCAAGAATGAGTCATCGTTTTTCCTCTTACGCTTGACCCATTGAGCATGTGCAGTGCGGGTCAACAGCCGAGACGTCAAACACGGGAGAGTTTTGTGCCACTAGAGTTGGCCGTATCTAAGAACGCATCATGTTAAGATGGCGTCAGACGTCAAAATTCAACAAAACCTCATCAGATTTAGAAAGGCTTCATCAAAAACAAAGTGAAAGTCAATATAATATAAAGCCAGCTGACTAACCAACCCGATCTCAGATACACAGTTGATTATCAGCAGTGATTCTCTACTTCTACCCTAAAACTCCACTTGACCAAAATATTACAAACAGTCCAAAAATTGAATGCTGGCAAAATCTTTATGGAATGACACGGATTGTGATTCGTCTGGCATTTTTGCGGAATTATGTTTGAGAGTTCACTCTGGTATCTATAATACAATTGTACTCAATTTACAAAATAGGAAACTCAACAAGTTAGTTATTTGTCAATTTCCCAATGATTCATTTTGACAACGACAATTAATTTTTTTACTGCTGAAATCGCACTTTAAATCAGAGGATATAAATTTACTGTTTATAAGAGAACCTAATCAACTCATTTTTTTTTTTTCGTTGATTTACAAATTGTTTTCAACGATTTGCAACAACATTATTGAGTTTGTTTAGAAAAGTTTGCATCCCAAACTTCATTTAATATATTATCATACGGCTCATTAATTGGGGTACTTATAATTATTTCACTTAAATGTATACATGTATCATGGCAGTGATGTGCTCCAATAGTACACTAACACAACATAAAATGTGATTAATTGATTGGCCAAAAATTGTTATACGCAACATTCAGCAGTATTTCAGCTATGCTGGCGCATGACATAAAATGTGAAGTGTTTTGCTGGTGCATGACATAAAATGTGAAGTGTTTTGCTGGTGCATGACATAAAATGTGAAGTGTTTTGCTGGCGCATGACATAAAATGTGAAGTGTTTTGCTGGCACATGACATAAAATGTGAAGTGTTTTGCTATGTCTGAAAATTAATTTTTCTCCAGTCTAAAGTTATAGCCAAAAAAAAACATGGTTACATCATAAACAGATCTGATCCATGTTGCCCCTTAGCTCTGAGAGCACCAGGGCAACAGGAAGCTCCCTGTCAGCTTGCCGTTTCCAAAGGTGAAACCCTACAATAATTTTGCTCACCATAATCAGGATGCCCACAAAAACCTATGAATTGATACCTTTCTTTTTTAACTAAAGCTTTGATTCAAATTGAATTTAGAAAAAATAATGAAATTTTTTAGTTGAAAAAGGAAATATTGACTTTATCAACTTAAATTGAAGGCTCTTTTCATTGAATTTGGAGTCTGTTTATAGACTGAATATGATTTATATCAATCCATGCAAGCAACAACAACACCGTAAGTAAAAGGAAGGTTGGTTTCCAAAACATTTGTTTATAATCTTATACCAATAACATATGCTCTGTATATCAGTTCTTATAACACTGAGTCAAATAGTTTTCTGTTTGTGAATGGATTTCATACAGGCTGTCTTCCATCACATTGTAAAATCCATAAGAATTTGGATTTCCAAAAGCCTTTAACCAGACCTTCTGATTTGAGGTGAGTGATCTGTGTTAAAACATAGGTCAGTACACCTCAAATCAGAGGGCCTGCTTTAACTTCATTCACATTTTTAACATAATACAAGTTTTGTAATTGGGAACCCAGAAAACTCCATTTTACTCAACATTCTAAATGTCTTTAAATTCTTAACCGATGACTTCATAAACTGTTGAATGTTATAGTAAAATTAAATGTTTTTGGAATTTCACTGCATGTATAATATTTGTGAATGATAGAAAGAAAATGTTCACAGCTCGACACTGCCTAATAAAGGGTGAGATGGGTTTGTTGGTTAGAAGGTCCGTCGGTCCGTCTCTTGCAAATTTATAAATAAATCGTAAGTTGAGCTTCATACAACAACCAAGAAGGTAGCAGTTAAACTTCTTCTTAACAATTTTCACCAAAGATTTTATGTGGCATACCATATGGTTAACAAAACCATTTTTCGCAAAAATTTAGGACAATTATCTCAATTTTTTTTTAATCTGACCTCCAAATTGCAGCTGATAGCAATATGTTTAATGTCCACACTGTGTTAACATCAGCCTGTGGTAAACCAGACCACCAACACACCGCTCAATGAAAAACACAAATTTATACCAGTTCTGTTTTTTCTTTTGCCAAAACAAGATGTTTTTAGCAAAGTACAAGAGTAGTGTTACTCAGAAGACTGACAGACTCATTTTGACCTCGAAATTTTTTAGTCAAAATCAATCCTTCTTTCTTCAAAGTAACGCTAATTTTGTACTATGCTAAACTTATCAGTGGAAACAAGGAATTTAAGATATTTTTGTTTGATTGAGGTTTTATGTTGTACTCAAGGTTATTTTGTTCATTTGATCGCATGGTTAGCGGTGTTAGCCAAATGGGCGAAGAAAACCACCCTACACCATTGGCAGCCCCAGCACCATATATGACGGAGGGGGGGGGGGGGTGGGAGGGGGCAAGCTTAGGAAGTTAGGAGATTCATTCAAATATTTGAATTGCTCTTAATCATACTGTTGGTGGGCAAAAATTGTCAAACGTCTGAAACCACTTTAATATACAAATTCATACCTGTACACGATCTGAAAAATATTGTATGGCCGTTTCATGTGGCTTGTTTTCATGGAGTGTAATTATTTACTTAATATACAGCACTAAACTTACTAAACAATTAAATGACCGTTTACTAGCTTAATAGATGAATAAAACCACTCTGACATCAGCGGGAAGACAAAACAAAGCAAGGCAGTCACAACAAGAACAGGACTTAAAATGAGAGTTTAGGTACAGAAATAGGTATAGAGTGGCCCTTTGGCTCCAAGATCTAAAAGGCACCAGAAGCGCAAATTAACTTTCTGGTAAATAAAGCAATAAATAAATAAATAAAAGTATTTATTACCTCTTCAACAGTTATGTATACATTTTTAGACAGTTCATTTTGTCTGTTATTTTTTCTTTAATATTGCATAAGGTCATATCATATATCACATGAATACCAAAAGCAATTTCCGAAGAATCAGAGAAAATGATGCACCTGCCTACAGCATACATCAAACTTTTTATCAATCACAAAGATTTTGATCTGATACAGGTATCATTCCCTAGTTTGGAAATGCCAGAAGCAAATCCACATTGTTATCAGAGATTATGGCATTGTCAATATTGCCTGATCTGAAATTAGTTCTTTCCTTCAACATTAAAAAAAACTCTTTTTTAAATCAGTTATATTACAGTCCACCTGCTCCTACACATGTTATTGCCAATATCAAAATATTTCGTGTAGATGTAGAATTGCATAAATTGTTTTATAACTCAGTTTTTTGTTTGTTTGTGCATTTGTTCGATTGGTTGGGGTTTAACACCACACTTAAGGTTATTTCACTCGTATTAAAGCAGGACAGCCCAATGGGTAAAGGAAACCACCTTCAACACCACTTGCAAAAAAAACAATCACAATCAGAAAAATCGGGACAATCGAAAGACACAGTAAAAAAAACACCACAAATAGATCAGCTTCATGTTGCCCCTTATTTGCAGGAGTCGCAGGGCAACCTCCCAACCAAGAAATTCTCCCTACTAAGTCAGGGCTGTGGTGGAATCCTTTACCAGTATTTTAAAGCTATTTTATTTGTACCAAAGTAACCCACTGCAGGCACTTTCTAACAGTTGAATGGCAGCCAAAATCATCCTGCATTTAAAAATTTAGATGCCGAGGAAATCTTGAACTCATCAGAACTCAGTCTTCTTATAAATTGTAGTTTACTTTTTTTCATGCTCATAGCTTGTTAAATTAAGGTTGTGAAAATCTTGGCAAAATTCTGTTAATCACCTAAAATTTCGTTTATGATAATTATTACCTTTTTGCTAAATGTGACAGTATTATAACACCTTGTTTGTTTAATTTATTTATTTGTATGTTTGATTGGGGTTTAGCGTCATACTAAGGTTATTTCACTCACATGATGGCAGAGTGCCAGCTCAATGGGTGAAGGAAGCCACCCTCGACACTACTGGCAGCAAAGAAAGATAAGACAGGCAAATACAGGACAATCACAGGATGCAATACAAAGACATCACAAACAACTCCCTTTAGTTAGCACGCAGGCATAATAGATAGTAAACAAACTCTTACAAGTGAGTGAAAGGCAGACTAAAAATAACATTTGACGGATGGTTTTGATTGAATCAAACGGAAGTGCACTATTGTCTACAGGTATATGAGTACAACCCTTCCCATTATGCACTATTCTGATGTCAACCAGACATAATAAAGAGGGTAAAAAAGTAAATATGAGCTAACTATGTTCTGAAGATCATCTGGCTATTGTTTCCTGGATTTCTGGCTTGTAAGAAGGGCTTGTAAGAAATGACCAGAATGTTAAACAAAAGGGCGGGGGAAACAATAATGTGAGACAGGTGTACTGGATGTGTACTAAGAGGCTCTACTGGAAAGACACGATGGAAGGGTACTAGTGGTTTACATACAGGTAGGTGAGGGTACAGAAGTGCACTAGGGATGTAGGGGAAATGGTGGACCTAAGGGGTTGAGAGTTGTGAAGGAGGGGTACTAGTGGGTAACAGGGATGGAGTAGAGGGGTACAGAAGGGTACTAAGGATGTGGGGAAAATGAGGGACCTAAGGGATTGAGAGTTGTGAAGGAGGGGTACTAGTGGGTAACAGGGATAGAGTAGAGGGGTACAGAAGGGTACTGAGGGGGTAGGGAAAGGGGTTGGTAGTTGTAAAGGAGGGGTACTAGTGGGTAACAGGGATGGAGTAGAGGGGTACAGAAGGATACTGAGGGGGTAGGAAATGGGGTTGGTAGTTATAAAGGAGGGGTACTTATGGGTTAAAGAGATATAGAAGAGGGGTACAGAAGGGCACCGAGGAGTTGGGGGAGTTGTGAAGGAGGGGTACTATATTCTTCTACCAACAATGTTCATCATATGTAATATTACATAACCTGAACACTGCACATTGTTCACTAGTAGGACAATTTCTTAACAAAATTTTCTTCTTTCATAGAAGGAAGTATGCTCAATAATTGTTGCCATGAAAGTTAATAGTGGAACAATACTATGCAAGATTTATCTCAACTCCATAATCCCATGAATCTGTTTTCAATGACAGCCCAGCAACTCTCTTTCCTCTTTACACCATGTTCCTATGGCTTGACACTTCCACAATGCCACAAGACAGGAAGCTACCGTTGGTTCGAGGTTGGAGTCAGGAAGGGGTTGACATGAAGACCATAGTGCAGAGGAAATTCCACAGATATTCTAGAATCCTCATACAATAGAGCTCAGCTGCTTTATAGACTATACTATTACATCTGTGACCATGGTAACGCCAAAAATGATCCAAACTAGATCTCAAATATTCATTTCAAAGTTTGATTAAACCGAGGAAATAAAAACAAGACATGAAACGGATAATAAATATAATCAAATCACGCTTGCTTAACTAAAAGGTTCACCTGCACTTCCATTATTAATGAGCGAAATATTGCATTTGAATCTTCTCTAATGTCTTATCTTTGTGTGTTAAAGATATTAACAAAATAATATAAAGAATTTATTTCATTCATATTTCAGAGTGAAGTTTGCTTGTTTGCTCGATTGGCGTTTAAAGCAGAATCAAAGTTATTTCGCTTATATTATGGCATGCCAGCCCAATGGGTGAAGGGAACCAGTCTCAACAACACCGGCAAAAGACAAGACAAAATTATTACAATCACAGGACACAATATAATGGCATCATAAAAGGATTGGCTACATGTTGCCCTTTAGCTCCAAGAGCACCAGGGCGACAGGCAGCTCACTACCAACCCTCCACTTTAGAATGAAGGAAACAACTTTCAGAGACACCCTGCAACAAAGACTGAAAAGACACCAGATGAACACATAAGATTATACATCATGCATCAAGACAAAGTGAGCAAATAAAATTAGCTTTATGTTACCCCTTAACTCTGAGAGCACCAGGGCAACATAAAACTCCTTCCAACCATTCACTGGCTTGAAAGTACAGTACCTGTACAAGAAATATGATTGATTGATTGATCGATCGATCGATCGGTTGATGTTTGACATCGTGCTGAAGTGTATTTCACTTATATGACGGCGGCGTATTCCAACAATAATTGACATTAGCACAACCATAACATTTGAAGTGATTTGATAAAGTTGAAAAATAAATCTTCCCCTAGTGCTAAGTAAAACAGCATTGCTACACTCCAAACAAAATACCCTTAGCCACAGGCCCTACGAGAAATATGAAGTGAAACTGACAAGTCAAACAAAATCATTATTTACCAGACTAATAAGAAACTTCAAAACCCGTTACATAACACCGAGTTGAGTCTCCCTGTAAGGGGGTCATGACATTAGAACCCATAGCTTATAGGTGTGTATGAGAATAGGGAGTGTTAATTAGTGGTCAATTAGGCCAATGTCCAGTCTCTCCGCAGTCTGACAGTACAGGAAGTAACACGTCCACTCAGTCAATATGACAGTCTCTTATTAAGACAGCTCGCTTGTGTCATATCAGCCAGCACCTGTGTTGTCAACTAATTAGTCTCAGGGTTGAACCATTAGACGAGCATAGGAACACAATGTGTGTATCCGCTACAAGTATCAGAGTTGCTAGAATTTGAATGAACATGTCGAAACAAACACTTAACTTTTAAACGTTTTCTGGCTAATATTAGTAGCATGCATTTATTCAAATCTAGGCAAATGAGTTGAGATTTTTGTACTTATTTCTACCTGTTTTTTACGTCCAACTCGGGGGGGGGTTAACTTATATCATGATTTGATATAACCAGTGTTTGATTGATTGATTGGTGTTTAACAACGTGTCCAAGGCTATTTCAATAATAGGACAGTGGTGTATCCAACAGTTTTTATCACACTATTAACACAACTATTAACATGTTAACGTTTGCTCTGGTCAGTGGTGCAAAATTAAGATTCCTCCATGGCTAAGCAGAGCAGTTTGTCTATACTTGGAACACACTACACTCAGTCAGAGGGGCGCCAGTGTTTGGACAGAAACTGATAAAGAAACTTTATAAAAACTTTACACTATCCCTGGGGTCAATGGAAAACTCACCGGTGTTGCCACTAAGCTGTGAAAGCCCCAGGGCAACAAGCAGTTGCTCCTATTGCCAACCAAAGTGAACCACATGGGCAGATTAAAACTCGAGTAATGTCACGTTAAACCCTGCAAATGATTGACTGTAGCTACTTTAGACAAATGTCAGGTGCCCTCCCGACCAATTAAAGACTCACTGTGACTGACATTACTCAAGCAATTAAATCTGACAGCACTCTGATGTAATACACCAGAAAACCACACTTGGCCACATGTTACAGACTTTTAATTTGAACCAAAACTCCTCTCTGAGACCGTAATTTAGAATCTCATGCTAACAACAATATGTTCCAATCAAAGACATACTGTCATCAATTATCACTGAAGGAATATTCAGTTTTCAAGACCGCAAAATAATTCATATTCTATGATTCTGTTTGTGTGGCTTTTTACTGATGAAGTAAACCTACCTGTACATTGCTTTCAAATACTCGTTTGTCTGTTTGATGGCTTG
The DNA here is from genome assembly GCA_030265115.1 of Mopalia vespertina. NCBI lineage: Eukaryota > Metazoa > Mollusca > Polyplacophora > Chitonida > Mopaliidae > Mopalia > Mopalia vespertina. Next base: position 540 of record JAQQZZ010106215.1, on the reverse strand, counting down.
TGGTTTAAGGCAGTACTTAAGGGCATTTAATTTATATGCAATGGATTATCTTTTTCACACTTAGTGGAAGCCTTTTGAGCACTGCTTTTAAAACCAGCCAATAAATCTATTTTTTTCACATGTAAACTAGTTTTCATGGATTTAAATTTTTTCGATACACTAAACACTGAAACACAGATGTGTACCCTCATGGGTATCGCAATTTTGGGAGAACCCTCTCTTAATTAATAATACAAATATGAGATTATTCTGACCCATACAAAGATAGATGCTATGAGTTTCAAAGAATGGCCAGACCGGATAATCTCAAAGCATTACGTACGGTCACAGATCCGCTAGGTGTTGGCCCTTAGTCAACTAAAAACGATTACAAGCTTCTCACCCTAACTTTAAATATTGTTTTTGTTGAACAAAACAATTATAAGAAATATTTGTTGATTTGGTTGGTGTTCTACGCAAAATATAAGTTAATCTCGACAGAAGAAATAGGTACAGGTCTAAAAGATACATAGAAATTTTACATTTCTACTTTTTTCATTT
>JAQQZZ010106204.1:0-15910 GCA_030265115.1 Mopalia vespertina | reverse complement strand
TCTGCGTATTGGTCACGCCCACTGACCATCACACTGTCACGCCCCATTGAGCACATGGGTGGAATTTTCCAGCATGTGAGTATACCCACTCAGAGTGGTCAATTGCAATGGGACCACTTGTGTCGAGCAACACGAAGGACCCATTGCACAAATATATTATCGGTTTGACCATTGTCAAATAATGGTAATTTTGACTTAGATATTTAGGTTGGTGCGTTTATATTTTTGTTCAGTATATTTAACCACTATAATTTGATAATGTTTCTTAAAGTATGTTGATTACCATATCAGAATAATTTTGTCAACGCTCCCAATAGACACGAAATAGTTTGTAACACAAGGTACATGGTTCAGAGATCAAGCCCAGTATAACACAGAGCACAGAAAAAGAACCATCGTCATATGATTGAAATTTTGAGTATGTTGGTTGTTCTTGGTGGCGAAGTATATACAACCCATACAAACATTTAAACACAGTTCAAGCTTACCTGGCGCTATGTCACATTCAACGGCCACGTCTTGAGAATGAATACAATCAGTAATCCCTGGATCATTATGACTACAGTATTTGAGACTATCCTCAGATCCAACACAGTTCACTTTATCCAGTAGAATTTCTGCCGTAGAGGTTTCAGAATAGTATGAGTAATCAACCTTGGATTGTCCACTTTTAAAAACAAATTGAAAACCAAAAAGAATGAGAGCTGTTTGGTACAACAAAGCGGGGAAAATGCAAAACTTTGAAAACAAACGAGTTTAAGAAGTTTTAATTTGGTCCAAGATTTACATTTATATTTCTTACAAGACCGATTTATGGTCCAAAATTTTTTAAATCCAACACTTTTATACGCTCCAAGAGTTGTTTTTACAATGCAAATTCTTTTCGATCCACGTGTCGTATTCAAGATTCAATACGAACTTTGTGCTCTGAATCCACTTCTGTGAGGCATGTGCAACTCTTATAATACTGACCATTGATAGCATGGCCACCATCGACATTAATTGCATATGCATTACTTTCACATTTCACACTGATTAGGACACAATGCAGTGTGCCTGTAGAAAAACGTGACGACAGAAGCTATGGACACGGATTGAGCGAGAGTGGCAACATTGTACAAAGCAAACCATCTTAAGAACAAATAGAGAAAACGTAAAACTTGTATGCTAGTTTAAGATTAAGTTTACCATAGTATGATATACCTAATTTACAATATCTATTCGCGTGTTTCCATGTCTATTGGGACTCAATGAACTATATGAAACAACCAGCCACCACACCTATTATTTACTACATAAATATTTTTTAAAAATACTCCTTAAATTTTCTCCCATTAACTTCTGTGAACAAAGAAAAAACATATCAAATCCAAAGAAAATCCAATAGGGTTCCAAAGAAAAGTCACGGGTTCCAAAGACAATCCAAACGGATTCTAAAGAAAATCCTATAGCATTCAAAGAAAAGCCACTAGGACTCCAAAGAAAATCCTTTTAGATTCCAAAGAAAATCAAATAGGATTTTGTGCAAAACCCTGTATGAACTCGAGGACATTTTTCCAATAGGGTTCCATAGAAACGCCACGGGTTCCAAAGAAAACCTAATGGGATTCCAAAGAAAATCCTATAAGATTCCAAAGAAAAGCCCCTAGGATTCCAAAGAAAACCAATGGGATTCCAAATAAAAATCCAATAGGATTCCAAAGAAAAGCCCCTAGGATTCCAAAGGAAATCCAATAGGGTTACCAACAAAAGCCACTAGGATTCCAAAGAAAAACCAATGGAATTCCAAAGAAAGTTCAATGGGATCCCAAAGAAAATCCAATAGGATTTTGTGCAAAAGCCTGTATGAACTCGATGACATTTTTCCAATAGGATACTATGGGATTTTTTGTAAGAGGATTGAAAACCCCAAACGTCTTCGAAGTCATTTAGCATTTTAGACAAACGCCGAGTGTTTTCTTTGTTAGCGAACTCCTTCGTTGAATCAACGCTGGTGGGGGAATGTACTGGTACCAAGGCGTTTTCCAGGCAAATGATCGAATGTCCTGTTGTATATTCTAGTTTGAAATATAGCCAACTTCGAACGAAATAAAAGCAAAGACCAAGAATCAGAATTATGAGCTAAATTAGTTATACTAGTCCTGACGTCCATCCCATGTGAGCTAATTCTAATGAAAACAACGTTTTGGTGAGTTACGTTTAACCACAATGAGCACCAATATTCAATTTTCAACATACTTAAAACAAGACCTGCGTTTATCTACCGTTAATTTGCCGATCTTTTATTCTAATTAAAGTTGTGACCAATAACCTTAGGCTTGGAGAGCACACTGGTCACACATCAAACTTCAGTTATTTTTAACCCTTTATGTTTCTTTCTGGGCCTATCCGTGTCACTTGTAAAACAATAGGCTTAAATGTAACATTTACCTGTAGCCGAGTTGTCTGCACACAACTTCTGCGGCTTCCTCGCCAAACTGATCATTACATACTGTTCCCCAGACACCTCCTATGTTCACCTCCACTCTGCCACGGTAACTGGTCCCGCCAACAAGTCGTACTGAATATTCCAATGCACCTGAAGACATGACGTTTACGTACGAGATATAACAATTAAATGGATTGCTCTGAAAACGTAATACGTATCCCGCTATTATATCCCAACAGCCCAATGAGTGAAGGAAACCAACCTCGACACCGATGGCAACAGAGAAAATATGATAATCACTGGAACAATACAAAATTACAACATACAGATAGACTTCACATTTCTCCTAGACCACATCCTTGGATAGAGCATCGAAATATAATGCCATTGGTTAGAGTGTCTTAGTGTCATGCGATTCGTTAGGGTCTAAGTAAAACTGCCATGGCTTAGAGTATCTACTTATACTAGTCATAGATTGAATTGTCTAAGTGAAATGTCATAGGTGACAGTGTCCACCAGTTATGTCATTGGCTGGTGTCATATGTAAGAGTGTCTACGAGTAATACCATTGGTTGTGGTGTATAAATGTTTTGTGATTGGTAAAAGTGTATGTTTTGTGGGTGTGTAAGTTTAATGTGAATATTTAGTGCATTAACCGATGGCAACAATAGTACTACTCATGTCAAACTGCTCTTCTGGGGAGACTAGCTCTGTCTCAGTGCACCATTACTTTCAGATGCATCAAGTGGTAAATAAAGTAGCAACGGTTAATAACAAAACGTATCTCTTATCACTCACCATCAACCTGAGTACAAGTAATAGATACATCTTCTGAGTGGATACAGTCGGTAACGCCAATAGGATTGTGTTTACACTCCTGAAGGTTGGTCTCATCTCCATTACAGCCAACCTCGTCCAAAAAGACTTGGCCCGAAGAATGTCCATACCGGATTTGTAGCTTTCTAGCTGCGGAGCTTAAATGATACAATTTAACATAAACACACACGAACACACTGGTACGTTATATAAGTCGACAAAAACTCAAAAAATGTAATGGTGTCTTTATATTTGGTGTTGTGGTTTGGTGTTGTAGTGAAATACTGTTTTCGCAGAACGTGAAATCATCAAGGGATCACTACCGCTAACTTGATAAACATTGATAACCACTTACTGTTTGAGTCCTAATTGTCTGCAGACCACCTTAGCCGCTTTATCGTCAAAGTCATCATCACAGACTGTACCCCAAACACCACCAATGGAGACTTCTAATCTTCCACTGTTAGAATTTGGTCCGTCCACAAGACGAACTGGCATTATTTCTACAAAATAGGCATAACATCAGATATGTTCTCAACCCTTGTCCAAAAGAAAGTTTTAATTCTGAAACCACACAATGCAAGACTTATTTTTTAAGTTTAATTTAATTATCAGAAGGCTTTAAATCTGTGCTGATATAACTACAGTATCCCTAAAATAACAATAACTTGATTGCAGAGCAAATTCATAGCGGACCCCCTGGAGCAAGTTACTCGAGAAACGATTAGCCGCTAAGACCAGATTAAAACGCTAACACCAGGTTAGAGATTGACCTATAACATGGTATGACGTCTTCTAATAATGGATTAAATTTAACAGCGATTCGAACAACTGGCCCCAGAACAATAGTTTATAAATTGTAATTTAGGGGTAGGTGTATCGATCTTCTGCTTCAACTAAACACAAATTTCACTTGTATTGTTTATTTTAGTATTTGTTAGTCAAGCATATATATGTCCACCATTAATTTCTATAAAACTAATTAACTGCAGACATTTAGAAGTCAAGTGGTTTAAACATTTGTCACCAGATTGATCTATATGTGTCGCAAAATTTAACAAAATCTTTTAACCTCATGAGAAAATTCGGTTATGAAGTGGTTTGATAATACTTAGCCCAAATAACGCGACAAATATCGCTTTGTACATGTTGCACTTTACCTTAACAATCTTTCGGATAGTGGTAGTGTAACAAGAAAGTTTGCTATACTATCAGCGGGAGTTTTCCCTGTTTACGTAACTTCTGCTCTCAGTCCGACTAGTTCAAGAAAGATCATCGATATAAGTCAATAAATGTCACAGCCAGCATTATATCACAAAATACGCTGTATGTGTTTGTTACGTTTAATGCAGTTGGTAAGAGTACCTGTGTATAACGAGGCTGGTAAGTGCGTCTCCGTATTAAATGATCACTTATATCATTAAATTAATACCATTGTATAATCAAAGTATAGTGCGAGTGGTTATCGTGTCCAAATATAACACGATTGGTTATCGTGTCAAAATATAACACGAGTGGTTATCGTGTCAAAATATAACACGAGTGGTTATCGTATAAAAACATAATATAATTGGTTAGTATATGTGTCAAAGTAAAATGTGATTGGTTAGCGTGTCAAATTATAAAATAATTGGTTAGCGTGTCAAAGTACAGCATGATTGGTAAGACTGCATGTCAAAGCACAATATGATAGGTTAGTGTGTCATTTCCCAGAGCACATCCTTGGATAGAGCATCGAAATATAATGACATTGTTTAGAGTTTCTTATTATACTAGTCAAAGATAAGATTGTCTAAGTGAAATGATACAGGTTAGAGTGTCCACCTGTAATGTCACAGGCTGTGGTGTATAAATGCTTTGCATTTGGTTGAGGAGTATGATTTGTTTGCATGTGTAACTATAATATGTTTGGTAAGTGCATTACCCGATGGCATCAATAATACTACTCATGTCAGGCTGCTCGTCTGTGGGAGACTAGCCCTGCCTCAATACTCCATTGCCTTCAGATGCGTCAAGTCGTAAATAAATTAACAACGGTGAATAACAAAACTCAAAACGTGTTTATTATCACTCACCGTCAACCCGCTGAATACAACTAATAGACACATCTTCTGAATGGGTACAGTCGTTAACACCAATGGGATTGTGTTCACAGTCCAGAAGGTTGACCTCATCTCCATTACAATCAACCTCGTCCAAAAAGACTTGGCTGGCAGAATGTCCATACCGGGTTTTTAGCTTTCTACCTGTGAAGCTTAATTCATACAATTTCAACATTTAGACACAGAAACACACAGAAACACACTGGTACGTTATAGAAGTTGACAAAAACACATCAGGTGTACCACAGGGCAAAATAAACGAAAATAAAAGCAAAAGCTACCCTTTAGCTCTGATAGAACCGTGCAAAAGGAAGCTCCCTCACAACTGTAATCACGGCTGTAATCTTTGAAGTTAACCCACAAATTTAGATAGTGGACTCCACCACAACTTTATAGTGAAGTTAATGTTTTTGCAGAGCTTGGCATCAATAAGGGATCACTACCACCAACTCCACCCCACAGTAAAGCATATATTGATTGTTACCTCGTGTATTTTTGGGGTTTAGATAAAGCTATTCCAAAACGTAGCCATCTTGTGACCATAATATTTGGTGTGTGGCAAGTTAAAACGTCAGACGTAAAGTGTGAACTAGTCACCTTAGTTAACCTCTACATCAAGTTTATGATTAAGGTCTTGCTGGACCCCTGGAAAACTACTCATGTTAGAAACTTCAAATTTGTACCATGTAAAGAGTCGATGCGATCTAGTAAACGGTGCCTCATTTTTTATAAGTTCGTCCTTGATATTTTTTTTTTACTGTTTTCTGATAGTTGTGTTTTACATTTTTAAAAGACTATCCAAGGTCGGATAGACAAAAAAAAAATCCACTGGAATCGTTTTAATGAAAAAAATTAGAAAAAAATGAGGCACCGTTTACTAGTTCAAGGACTATTCTACTCGGTCGAATAATTTATTGAATCTTATCGTTATTGCACTTCGAGAAGTAAACCATGAAAAGTGCAGTCGATTTTTTTCTGTTGATATTTACTCATTTTGCAATATTTTTAGAAATAAAAATTGGATTTTCACCACATCCTCAAATTTGGTCAAAAAATATATACATATATATGGTACAGATTTATATTATTTTGCATAAGAGACTAAATACAACGGGTGTTCTGAAAATCGACCGAGTGGTCCAGCAAGACCTTAAACGGCAACCATTTCGGTCTAATTTCTAAGAGTTCTCTCCGATGATTTGGCCTTTGTTCTATGTAACAAAAATGATTTTGGACTGATTTTCTAACAGTTTTAAAGCTTAAAAGCCAGACAGATTCAGTATGTCTTTAGTTCAGAAAACTCTCGGCTGACCTTGACATTTAACCAATATCCCCGAAACTAATCAGCCCCAAAATAAACAAGGCTTTTCCCATAATATACCATCTGACAAACTTGACCTGAGATAGTTCTATACCACAAGTTTCTCACGAAGTGACGGAATCAAGAATGCCAAGACTACAATATTTTTCTCTCACTTGAGAGAATATACGTAGGGATTCGTCCATATATATGCGGTGATGAAATTAATTAATTGGTGGTTTAACCCATGTTTTAGGGTATTTCACTTATATGACGGTGATGTTTTTCCTACATTGAAAAGTCATACTAACACAAACATAAATGTGAAGTATTTTGAACCGTTTAACAATTAATATTTCTCCAATGCTAACATGACTATATTTGAAACATAGACCACTAAAAAACTTGTAATCCCCCGCCAAAAAAGACTTAGACGGCATTTAAAGGTTGATAAACATTGATAACCACTTACTTCGAGAGTCCCATTTGTCTGCAGGCCACCTTAGCCGCTTTATCGTCGAAGCGATCATCACAGACTGTACCCCAAACACCATGAACGGAGACTTCTAATCTTCCACTCGTGGAGTTTGGTCCGTCCACAAGACGAACCGCCATTGTGTCTACATAAAAATAGGCATAATATCAGGTGTGTTCTCAATTAGCCACCTAAGCGGACTCTTCTCTCAAAAAGCTGTGACTGGATAAGGGTATTTAAGTGCAATGTGATTGGTTACAGTGTCTACCTGCAATGTGACTGGTTAAAGTGTTCACGTCCAATGTGATTGGTTAAGGCGTCTACGTACAATGCGATTGGTTAGAGAACCCACTTGCAATGTGATTGGTTAATGTGTCTAAATATAACATGACTGGTTTACGGTTAAGGTTGTGTGCACGAGCAACGTGTGTACCTGCAATGTGGTTGGTTAAGGTTGGTAGTGCAATCTGATTGCTCTACGTGTCTCCGTGAAATGTGATTGATTAAAATGTTTAAGGTTTGTACGTGCAATCTGATTGCTCTTGGTGTCTTCGTGAAATGTGATTGACTAAAATGTTTAAGGTTTGTACGAGCAATCTGATTGGTCAGGGCGTGCACGTGCAATGTGGTTGTTTAAGGTGTCTATGTGAAATATGATTGGTTAAGGTGTACAGATGATTTTTTAGTGTGGCTTAGTATTTATGATTGTCCAGGGTGTCAAAGGAGTATGTTAACTTTAGGCGCGTATATACAATAGGTAGGGAGTGAGCTTCCCGCTTCCCTTGTGCAATCACAACAAAAGGACAACATGTAGCCGAGCTATTTTTGTTTTGTGTCGTCCTGTGATTGTCCTGTCTTGTCTTTGATTGTTACCAGAGGCGTCTTGGTTGGTTCACTTAATTAACTGGACTGGCTGGCTGCCACATGAAAGGTATAACCGTAATTGTAAGTGGGATGTGCACAATCAAACAAACAAGTAATGGCACACTTTTACAATCTGACTTACTATACTATCGAGTATTTGGTATTGTTCACCACAATAAGACAAATAAATTAACTAGTGACGGAAAAGCTATTCATATGAACCAAAATCATAGTTTATGTGTATTACTTACCATCAGCACGCGCGCATAAAATAGAGACATCATCTGAGTGATAACAGTCGGTAACGCCAATGGGACTGTGATTACAGAACTGAAGGTTGGTCTCGTTTCCGTCACACCTAACGTTATCCAGCCAGATTGTGCCCCTTGCACGCCCATAACGGTTTGTTAATTTTCTGGCTGCTGAGCTTAAAATCGTGAAACAAAAGCAATATAAAAACACACAAGACAATACTCTATATTATGTTGTAAATGAAAACAAATTAATATATATTTATATTGTATCGTCCAGTTTCAATATCGTCTCAAACAAATTCTGTATCATCCATCAAAAAAGGTTGGACCGTTGAAGGTCTTGCTGGACCCCTTGGTCGATTTTCAGAACACCCGTTGTATTTAGTCTCGTATGCAGAAGAATATAAATCTGTATCGTATTTATGTATATTTTTGGGGACAGCTTGGGTACTCAGAATTACATATATGTGAATGTGGTGAAAATCCAGGTATTATCTTTAAAAATATTGCAAAATGAGTAAATGTCAACAGAAAAAACAGACTGCATTTTTAATGGTTTATTTCTAGAAGTGCAATAACGATAAGACTCAATAATTTTGATTAGAACGATCCCAGTGGGTTTTTTGTCTATCCCACCTTGGAAAGTCTTTTAAAAATGAAATATAAAACTTTCAGAAAACATTTTTAAAAATCAAGGACGAACTTCTATAAAGTGAGGCAACGTTTGCTAGATCGTATCTTTACAATTGATCAAATTTGAAGTTTCTAACATGAATAATTTTCTAGAAATACCCCTTGGAAAATGTACAGTCTGCTTAAAAATGAAGTGCCAGAAATAGGCAATTAAAGTTTTGCGACTTGAATATATGATCATGGGAATACTAAATTATAGGCTCCAATTTGACTGTTTGCAATTAAAATTTCGAATTTTTTTTTAACCAACATATATTTTGAATACTTAACATTTAATGTAAGCAATAAAGAAAATGTGGTTCATTTTGAGCCCCAGGGGTCCGGTAAGACCGTAAGTGATAAACCCACCAGAGACCATTCACTGTAACAAGGGTACCAGCGTCACTGAATGGTCGACCTTGAACGTATCGTTTAATTGTTTGTTCGATTGGGGTATAGTGACGCTATTTCGCTCCTATGATGGTGTGCAAGAACAATAGGTGTAGGAAACCATCACTGACACGATTGTCAACAAACAAAACAACACAGTACAATCACAAGACGTGGTACAATAGATAGAAGAACAGACACATAGGATTCTTCCAGCCAATGAGCTTTGGGAAGAACACGTCAACGACACTCCCGTCAACTGCCCGCCATATCGTTTGAACGCACGAAGCTCTGGTGGCACTAACAATTGCCCCATGGATTCACAAGAACAGTTGAATTAAGGGTTTCGTCAGGAGACCGCTGGAAAAAATCGGACTTTTGTACTTTAAGTACAAAAAATATGTAGATAACGTATCTACAACCTCATCTACAATGTTTTATTATGATGTAAAATAAATGATTTTCCAGTGCCAGTACAACTAGGTTTGATACACACTGCCTTCAGCCGGAAGACAAACTTACTCTCGTAAACTGTATCTCACTGCAATGAATACAGGGACGAATTTATCAAAGTTGGTCATTCTCGATACCAATCTAATTAAAATCAGATCTCAAAAGCGCTCTCCGTGTTTTGTATGTCACTATATTGAGATCTGATGCAATCACCTAACTTATACTGTTCAATTAGGTTAAGCTTGTTGGTGTTCACGAAAGGTCACAGTTTCAGTTTTCCAATAAAACACAGACAACAAGGGACTATAGTAAACACCAAATTGAGCCAAAACAAGCCGAAGTCCTCCGATTTTCTTCCGTGTTAATATTGTTAGTCATATGTAGTAAATACGGGGAAAATGCTACTCTATTCAAAATGTATTATTTGAATGAGGTTGGTTGATTGTGCGCGTATTCGCTCGTCTTCGCTCAATTTAAGAAACAAATCGACATGGTAAGTAGGATGATTGCGTTAAATCTCGATATAGCGACAAGCAAAACATGGAGAGCGTTAAGGAGACTTGATTTTAGATTGTTCTCGATACATGTATATGACTCAAGTGTTTGTCGGTCACCTGGTTTGAAACACTAACAGCAAGTAGGCTATAAAGCAGTTAAACTCAGACGAACAACATCACCACAGTATAGACAGAAAACATTTCAAAAGTGTGCTCAAACATGTGGAATAACATTAAATGTCAAAAGTAAATTCATAAAGACTTACAAGGGGAGTCCCATTTGTCTGCAGGCCACTTGAGCCGCTTTAGTATTGAAGTAATCCCGACACACTGTCCCCCACGATCCGCGGACAAAGACTTCCAATCTTCCACTGTTTGTGGTTGGTCCGTCGACAAGACGAGCAAGGAACTCCACTACAGATACAACCACGATGTAATTAACTTTCTTCACATCCCGACATGTTTTCTTTTTCTTCTATTATTGATGTTATTTACATATTTAAAATGCTTACTTCAAAATACCAATATACGAAGAAAGTGTTGTACAATAGAAGTTTTAGTCTTAATAATTTTATTCAGAATGTAAAAACCAAACCACGCCTTTATACAGACAACATTGCATGCATTATTTATTTCTGCAAACTTAAGCATTAGTACAGGTATCAGCTACATATGTTAACCCAATAATTGTCTTCTAACTGCAAACAACGTACTGAAAACAAATTATAGACATAAGTTTAGAACAACGTTTGGACAAAAAACACCCATTTTCGAAGAAGAATGGTGTTGAAATGTAAGATATTGGTTCAGCCTTGGGAGCTGACAAATTATAAAGACGCACCATTTTAATAACTTATCAATTATGACAGTTCATTTGTAGCCACACAGATAAACATACAATTTCAGTGTTTTGAATAATCACCCCCACCAGGACACAACAAACACTACCACGGTTTTACAGTATCAACTTTATAACATTTCTGTCTCAAAACGGAGATGGACAAGGTTTGCGTTATTTTGAAAGACCAAACATTCCTTTTATTGAAGCTTTTATTGTTTCATGTGTTTTTTCTCTCATTCATTTCTATCAAATGACTGCCCAATGGTAGGATAAATAGGTAATTGTTCACAACCTATATCTACATACGTTAAGATTAAATGTGTTAGTGCCCTTACTCTGTATACAGGCGATGGCTACGTCCTCTGAGTGACCACAATTGGAATGACCCTCCTGAGAGTGTTGGCAACTTTCCAAAGAATCTTCGGAACCGTCACAGTTTACATCATCTAACCATATGATAGTGTTTGCAGGGGCCGTCAAGTACCCTTCATTTGACACAACCTGGGCATATTGTCTGCTGAGTGATAATGAACAAAAGATCGGATTAGCCCTGTAAGACGTAAGCTTTTACTGTCTAATAGTAGCGTACAGCCTCAGAGAAAAGGGTCCCAAGAGGGTGTGGTCTAGCGCCGCTACTGTTTATACTACTGATGCCACTTTGCTTTCAACAAGGTGGTCTCCTTTTTAATGGTTTAAGATCTCCAGTCAATACAGCTTCATCAAAACAAATCAACTTAACAGGATTATCACTAACAATGTAGAAGCTGTGGGGCTGGCATAGGGAAATGATAAAGGCTTACTCACGTTGAATAACCCAGCTTCCGGCAAACAACTTGAGCTTCTGTCTGACCGAACATATCGTCACAGACAGTTCCCCAGACCCCTCCAATGTTGACCTCTAACCTCCCATCACCAGTGTCACCTCCCACCAGACGAATCTGGTAATCGGGTTCTAATGTATCAAAAATTACCAAAACATAAATATATATACAAGTCTGTATGAAAGTCACAACATGTGATTTGCGATATTTCACCTGATAACGGGTACAAGATAAACTTTCTAGATCAAACATCAAACGAGGAGACAGTATGTGTAAAACTTTCTCGTACAATTACGACTTCGCACAGCATGCATTCGATAGTCAAGTTAACTGAACGATACCTTCTTTCAAGCCACGAAACGTGCACGGGGTAGAGTCGACACACACCGGGAACACGAGTGAACACATGATGTGGCTCCAGCAATCGCGGGGGTGTGTTTTATGAGGTTCCCTTCGGGTTTTGCACAGTGAAAAGGAACAGTGTACAAGCTGTCGTCCTATTAGTGAAATTCCCTTGAGTACGACGATAAACCCAATCAAAGGAACAAATAAATCCAAGCAAGAAATCCAAACTTATTATACATCTCTGTGTATTTGTACACTGAGGCTGATTGTTAAAATGACATTGTTGGTCATTTTGTGGTCATCGTGTGAATGTCGGCACTTGAAAAAGCTATCACTGAAACCAATAAAACCTGAATATCATACAAAAAGGTTACATAAAAATTGTGATTAATCAATATTTTTATATATATATTTCTCCGTTTCTTCGTCTGCACGCTTTATTATGGTGTAGTTAGAATGTTACATGTATATTCATTCACTGCCATTCATAGACATGCAACTACATGTAAATTTAGTTACAACACATTGAAAATGAGATGCAATGAGGACCAAAATTTGTCAGTGGTCCGCCATTCCCCATGTTTGAAACGAATACACCTATGCAATACAATAATACTGTTTTCTGGCAAAACTAAAATGACCCTTTTGGCAGTACATTTGATATTTACATTAACACGTATTAGCCACGTTTAAAACATTATTCAAATGGTCATAACAAAAGGGCAAAGCAGGGAAAATAATACTTCTGTACAGAGGCCGTGGCCGGGGTTAAGTGGTAGCGTGTGCGCTTACTAATCCTACTTCAATGTGTTGTTCTCGGGATCGAGTCCGTCTGTCAACCATCAGGTATATGAGCGAGTCACATGATGTGGCTCCGGCTATCCCGGGGGTGGGTTTTACGAAGTTTCCTTCCGCTTTTCCACCGAAATGAGACAAGGATCGGTGTGAAATGGACAATCTGTCAGCATATAAGTGAAATACCCTTGAGTACGACGTTAAACCCAATCAAACAAACAAATCAAATTTACAGAATATACACATTTTGCTTACGGTATTGTTAATCCTGTTAGCAGATACATTTGTTAGAATTTTTTATTGAAACCATTTCAGCTTCGTCTCTCCAAAATAAGTTGATATCAGAAAGAATGTCTGCCATTCCTTGCATTCGTATTTAGTCCCAAGGTTTGATTCCTACTTGAATTGTTGTTTACTGTTAAATAATTCTTCGCCAAAAACACTCAAATAAGAGTCTCTAGATCCGTGTTTGCATTTAAATAGATATCCAATGGAATGTGGGCAAACGGGAGCGATTTCAGGATTTTGCGAAGTTGTTGGTTCGTTTTGTCTTTGAAAATTATTCACTGTTTTACATGCACTTAAATAGTCAAGAAAAAGTTGTTTTAATTGAGAACTTATTTTTAAATGTTTCGAAAGACATAACATAATCTGTATTTACTAACAAATCGAAAAGTAATTTCTGGAGAGCGTTCACGCATTCAGTACTAGGATTAGGGAGTGCAAAGAAAAGATAATTAGGCTCAGACAAAACAAGATTCTCACAATTCTACCCAAGGGATTAACATTTCTTTGGGACCACAATCTTACAGGGTTTCTATCTCCTTCGATCTGTCTTTATGGATTTGTTTATCCATTTCAGCTAGACTCTAAGTTAACACAATCCCAAGAGTTTTTTATTCAGATTGTGTCCAATCAAGACGGTGTTTTGTTGTGAATACATTATCAGAATTGTTTGCAGCACCGATTGGTCAACATTTTAATCCAGGAAAAGAGTAGAAAAGGTCAAGAGATTTTAATGTAGCATGAAGACTTTTTTACTGCCATCTAGAAAGACGGTTGTGTTGTCAGAGTACTAGGATAGGGTGCATTCCTATAAATTAATGTCAAAGCATCTAATTGCAGTCCCATTGATTTGACCACATGATTGGCCTGATTTACAGAAGATTAATCTATTTTTCAATTGATGGACTTACAAATATTGAGTAATATTTTATTGCAGACAAAGAAGAAATCAACGTTATTATGTATGAATTCCGGCTCCGTTTGTGATGTCACTGCGACGTGTGTCTACCTGTGTATTTTGTTGTTGTTGTTGCATCACATGGCAAAGGCGTTGAGTTGGTGTTGTTGTTGTTGTTTATTTGTTTGAGTGGCGGCTCCATGCTATCGAATGATGTGCGCCAGAACCATCGAGTGTGGCTTGGTCATCTATATATATACAGTAAGCGGGGACGTGTGAGAAACTTGTTGACCCGTTGACTCGAAAAGTGTTCTGAGTTGTGCTTCGTTGTGTAAGAATTGGGGTGGTTGACGGTCCTGAGTTGGGTAGACTGTTGGAGAAGGTGTGTTTTTAGGAAAAGCGAAGACGTTCTTTCACGTGGTGTGGTTTTAAGGACTCTACCGCTAGTCAGGAGTAAAACATGCGACCCTTATCTTCTCGTGGATTTTGCAGGGATTTCCAAAGGATGATTATATAAACAACACATATATTTAGAAAAAGAAGGACTTCACAATTCTACATATAATGTTATATAACGATTCATTTTATTTTATAATGGCATAAATAAACAAAAACGTCAAATAAATTATCCAAAATGGACCTATGTTTATAACTCTTATTTTTCTTAGGTGTTTGGATATTTTTTCTTCAAAGTATTTAAACTAAAAAACAGTCATAGGGTTTTTCTCAATTCAAGTTAGTTTGTGCACAATTGATAAAAACATATGTAAAAATATTTTTAAAATCCGCCGTTAAAAAAAGATTTGCTTAATTTCTTCAAAACGAAAATGAATATTAAAAAACTGCATGACAGTTTTTTAGATAACGGCTTTAAGATTGTGGGTGCCAAATTTCAAAGACTAAGTGCAAATAGTTTGTTTTAAAATTATTCCCAATAAATTCTATAAACAACATGCTTTTTTAATTGAATGAAAAGACGAAATAGAGTTTTATCTATTGCATTTATTCTTTTAATACATCATTTTAAAAAATGTCTTTAAATGACAGTTTTAAGTCTGAAATTTGAGTGACGTCGGCATCATTGATTTCGTTCACACCTTTGTAAATTGCTATCAGTAGGAGTACTACTGGGGGCATGAGTAGTTTGTATAAAACATTTGTTCTCCGTGTCCACTGTTCAGTTCAAATACCCACCCCCAATGGTCATTCATTTGATCTGTGAGATAATCACGTTAATCCCTTCCGCCCTCCGATACACATTCTCTTTGAGGCACGGATTTTACAGCTTAAATCTAAAAAACATTCTAAAATATTGATTTTTTTTTCCTTTTCGTTGCATTATTAAGTTTATGAAAAGAAAATTTCAGAAAGGCAAAAAAAAAAAGTCAAAATTTTACCCCTGATCAGCGGTAGGCCTAGAGCGATAGAGGTGCAGCTTTTTAATAAGGAATAAGATGTACTGTCAACATGCGTGTGAGGTGAGTTGAACAGCGACTGTTTTTCATCGAGGTTATAATAAAAACGGTGTATTCATAAGTTTTGAACGACATTTAGAAGTGGGGTAACATAATTATACAATTTCTGGATAACCACTTCGGGTTTTGTGATAGAACACAACGTTTCGATACATATGCCTGTATCGTCATCAGGTGTAAATTGACTAAACAAAAATAG
>JAQQZZ010106182.1:0-15911 GCA_030265115.1 Mopalia vespertina | reverse complement strand
AATTTGTAACGAGACCTAGTAAGAAATCTGTCAAAATTAGTAGGACAAAAATATATTAGGCTGTTTAAATCACCCAACAGAAGATCAGCCAAAGCTGGCAGAGAGGGAACCCAAGAAACCAAAAGTGCACCCTAATGCCTTATAATGGGCCACCATGTTTCTGTTTAATTACAGGATTCCTGGCTACATACAATGTATAATCCTATGGCCGCAGCCAATTCCCACCAAAACAGATATACAGGTTGTGTGGTCACAATATCACATTATCCAATTGCCATGATTTCCTGGGAGAGAAAAAGTTGACATGCGTCTCTTGATTGGTCATACATGTGATATGTGTTGAGTTGATGGCACAGTGGCGAGAATGATGGGTCTTTATCAGCTTTATCAGTTAACCTTGTTTGTTTGGCATCAAATTTACAGTCACAATGAGTTATTGTTACCATGCTGCTGGATGAGCAAAATAATCTCTGGTCCCAAACTGGTACCAGGTTATGACAGTCCAGGAGGAGATACATGTAAAGTATATGAACTCATTATAGTATTAAACAGACTGCATAAGAGATCTGATTAATGGCTGACCATGATATGCACCTCTTGACAACATCAAGTGCCCTTGTTTTTTCTTGTGTTTGTTTAATTGGGGTTTTATTTGACTCAAGTGTTAATTTGCTTCTCAGCCACAAGGGGGGAAGGAAACCAATCTATGCATCAGAGCTATCAGAGGGTAAAGACAACACAGGACACTAATAAGTAGCTAATGAGTAAGACACACAAGAGAAGAACTCTGTCTCATACATGTACATTTGTACCTCCTGAGTTTTTTCTGTGGTCTCTGAAAGTTTGTGCTAAATATTTATTTACCCAACAATACCAGTAGAGTCGTGACTAGAATCTATTTATTGTCAGAAACACATATTTTAAATGCCATGCCAGTAGAGACATGACTGTAGAATCTATTTATTGTAAAAACACATATTTTAAATTCGATACCAGTAGAGTCATAGATGTATAATCAATTTATTGTAAGAAACATTCATTTTATATTCAATACCAGTAGAGGCATGACTGTAAAATCTATTTATTGTAAAAACACATATTTTAAATTCACTACAGATTACAATGGAAGTCCCAATTGTGTGGTTTTGACCTGGTTAAGCTATCAGACTATATAAACAAACAGGGTCTTGGTCAGGATGAGGTCAGTCTCTAGCACCAGACTGGTTAAATTAGAAATGAGAACAATGGGCCACTGTTTATAAGACAGCTGTTTAACAGGTGGAACACACTGTCTTAAAGCAGTTTGTAAGAAGAGTGCTGGAGGAAGATTAACTTTCCAACATTATGAAATCACTTAACAACTTAGTTGTGCTAGTGTCAATTATTGTTGGAATATGCACTGCCGTCACATACATGTAAAGGGAAAATACCCTATAAATGGTGTAAAACACCAAGTAGACTACTGGGGAAATAACCAAGTAAAGATTTTTATTTGTTATTCTCTTTCCCATCTTTTGTTCGAAAATATTATGCATAGAGTTTTAAAAGAAGCAATTTAATAGTCAATAAGCTTAGACCCCAATTCCAGGACTATTAATCCACTATACACTGAAGTGAAATCCAAAACATACATGTACATCATAAAAATAAACCTGGTGCTCACTTGAATTTAAGAGGATACACTGAAATAAGGGCAAGACTAATGTCTTACCTATAAATAAATTTCCACAATTTTAATCCAAATCCAGAACTATTGAATATTATTATACACAACACAATCTGCTCAAAACCAGAAATTGATGACCAGGGCACCAAAATGTGATCAAGGGGGGGACAAAAACACAAGCCATTTTATAATGTTTGTGTCTTGTTGAAAAATAAACTCAAACTTCTCCATTTTGATGTACTAGATGAGCATTGTGGGATTGCTGTCTGTATCCCACAGACAGTTCATGTAGTTAAATAGGCCAGAAAAAATACTGAATATCAATCATACATATCTGCCAACTGTTAATGAAATATGTGCAAAATTTACTGACAATATTTACATAATTTTGAGTATTTTCCGCTTTTTAAGAATATCTCTGTGAGTATTTACTGACCGTTGAGAGTATTTTTTGTGATGGCGTATTTGTGTATACTCCAAAATACATGAAAGTATGCCGATCTGATCACTGTACTGAACAGTTATTACATATCTAGAACAGATATACATGCATATTGAAGAATTATCTTTCTGAAAAAGACATCATGTAAAACGAGAAAATCACCTGCAAACAGACAGAGTTCAGTTCCTTCTAGATCTTCAAATGTTACAAACTTAAAGGTATATGAGCCTCTCCCATGAACTTACCTTGGAACAGAATTTTCAGCACTCTTAGTTTCTTTTCTCTCCTCACTGGACAGCTCTTCAGTTGATATAGAAACAGAGCTTTTGGTGACAGGGGTTGAGGTCAATTCCTCTTTGGTACATACACTTGATGATGGCTGTGAATGAAAGAAAAGACTGCTGTCAAACGTCTTCTTAAAAATTGTCTTATAAGATTTTCAAGACACCTGCCAAGCCAATTGTATTCTACCTACATGCTGTGTGTGCTTAGCCCTGTCAGGGCATATTCCCAAGTCCAGACAACAAAGCGCTGTGAAGTCTGTCAAAAGTGGAATACCAACTTTCACTCACATTTTGATATTAACAGCTTCATATTTATTGAAACACAGAACCTTACTTTATGTGCGGTTCTGAGAAGTGCCGATTACCACGACGAATAAACAATGAACATTAGAGCATTAGCCTATTAAAGAAATGCATATCTATGTACGTTGCTTCATACGATGCTACTATTTCAAGAAATTATATTGTTGCAGTCAATACAGCTAAAGCACAGACATCAGAGAGAACAGCTTTGACTTCATTGGTTGATCCAGTTTTTTACTCTCGATCATTAGTGCCTCGCAGAATAACTTCATTTTTTTTTCATTGGTTCAAACTAGCCCAGCACAGACCTCAGAGAACAGTTTTTGCTTCATTTGATTGGTTTTAACTTGTTTACTTGCAAATATCCTCTGTGTGTTGAAAGTCACATCTGTAATACCAATGAACTAGGTTACAGCTGCGTATGTGACTCCTTCACACATGCTATACGTAAACTGTATATGAGCACCAAGGATTTGACCAAAAATATAGCAAGCAAACAAAGGCAATAGACATTATAGGCGGATATTTTAATTGACAAAAATCAGAACATAAAATTGCTGAAATCCAAAACAGATATGCGCTTAAATAAATTTATTTTGTTTTGTTATCTATTTCAGAGCTCACACCCTCAGAAATACAACAATAGGTATAGGTACATGTAGCCTATTGTGAAAAAGATGATTTGGATTAATTCCTGACCAGACGGTGAATTAAATGGCGTGTTTGAGGTTAACGCAACACCCACTAGAGGGATGCTTCTAGATGGTCACATGTACATGTACATGTATGTCCCCAAGGTCAGGAATTAAATTTTAAAAAGATTTAGTGGTCAAAGGCGATTAATTTTTCCCAGCCAACAGCAGTTCCTAATCATCGAGCCCTCATTGGGTGTACATGATATCTGTGCTAGCGCTACATTGTTACTTTTAATATTTCATTGACAGATTATTATTGTTAATATATTACTGTTGTTGATTGATTGATTGATTGATTGATTGATTGATAGATTGGTGATTAAGGTTATTTCACTTACATGGCGGAATTGTATTTCAACAATAATTGACATTAGCACCAAGATGTGAACTGTTTTCAGAATGTTGGAAAGTTAATTTCTATCCAGTGCTAAATAAAGACTGCATAACTACTCTTCAAACAAACTGCCCTTAGCCAAAGGGCTATTGTAAATGTATAATTTGTTAAAATATGGAAATAATCAATTAAAAGCAAAACCCAATATTTATAATCATGAGAATGAAATCTGTGATTAAATACATTTTAGTGGCACAGTCCATATCATGAGCAGACCTAAACCACACAAAATCTACCAACATTACATGGAGTATGGCATTAAGCCTATGTCAGTGTATTGCAACGAGTCAGGAGGTGTCAAGATGGCACATACATGTACATATCCCTGATCATATTTTTTATTCCTATGCATTTTCATTATATCTCATAATGGACTAAATCATGGTGAAAATGAATAAAAATGGCAATTGTTAATTACATCAGGGCTTTGTTGGTTCAAAAAGACAGCTTGCATATTAATACAAATATTGAATTTCGTATGTTGTTCAGAAAGTTAAGTTTACAGTATTTTTGGTATCTACTGGTATTAAAAGTGACATTTTTCTGCACTTATATGTAACTACATGTACATGTAGGTGGCTGACATCAATAAAGGGGCATCCAGGCTCTTGTTGGATAACCTCTGGACATGCTCAGGATAACCTACATTATCCAAGAATCATTCCCAGGCTTGGGTCACATCGTTACAAATCTATACTTTATTTAATACACGTATACCAGGCCTGTTCTGTTTGGAAGAACGGACAGAACAGGGTCTCTCCATGGTTATGCAAACTAACATGTAGTTCAAAAGAACCGATTTATAGGTTTCTCAAATTGTTTGCGGTCTCCATCTGAATTTGCATTTTGTCATCTGATAATCAATGAAGATTGTATTTTAAAGCTATTTTGCTTTATTTTACACAAAGGCACATTTATGCATTTAAAAAACCAGCACACCAGGGGAAAATGCAAATGTTAGGTTACCTCACAAAATTTTAGAGGACCAATTTTAAACTAGTTAATTTTGTAACGTTTTACACATAAAAAATGCTTGCTTTTATCTCGCAGCAGACGGAAACAAACACTGCAAGCAAGCGTCACAAATGGCACGTTGCCTGATCAAAATGATCTCCATCTGCGTCTAACTTTAATTAAATACAGAAAACACCCCATGAAAATCTCATTTAACCGTCCCCCATGTATATGTACAAGTAGACTTATCATGGGCTTTCATTACTTTTAAAAAAGTTGAACAAAAGTCAAATTCAGAAAAAAGTATGGCAAGCTGCCAATATCAACATTTGATAAGTTCATTAGTCTGTGGAGAGATTAGTTCCATATCCTACATGTTACATGGCTGACCTTCGCCAGCGATAAGCAGACTGAGAAAATATTTAAAAGTCTTGAGCAAGGCTGTAACAGGCTGGCTTAATTTACAAACATTTTACGCAATAAGTTTTTATCCAGCACATTCTTACAGGAAAGCAAATAAGATGCTTGTAAAAGGTTTCCCCCCTCTATGAAAATCACATTACTAACTACCCTGGCATATTGATTGCTCAGAAAGTAAATGAGGGGCTCCCAAACTTTCAAGTTCGATCAGGCTTTTGTTTACACGTACAGTGTACATGATTATTTTAACAGATCTTCACTTCCATCACACGAGTAGTTGGAGGGAGCTTCCTGTTGCCCTGGTGTTTTCTGAGCTAAAGAGGAACAGGAAGCCGATATGTTCGTGATATCTTTGTATTGTCCATGTTTTTGTTTGTTGCCAGTGGTGTCCGGTGTGGTTTCCTTCACCCATTGGGCTGGTACACCGTCATGTGAGTGAAATAAGTACAGGGTTAAACCCCAATCAAACAAACACTTTCATCAGCCCAACTACACAGCCTACTTTTTGCAAGGAAAGTAAATGATGGGTGCCCAAACTTTTGAAATGAACCAGGCCATGGTTTACATGGTCATTCAAAAACTCTGTAACCTGTATATCTATAAAAATGAGATACTCTTTATGATCTATTGTTTGGTTTGAACGGACACGCTGGCAGCAAACCAACTTTGGTAAACAGTTTATAAATGATAAAGAATTTATGATTGTCAACAGCTGAAGGAGCCAGATTGTATGGCAGACGTTTGATACTGTTTTATAATCAACTGCTAAGAAAAACATGAGGGTCTAAGTGTTGTGTCGTGTACTTAATTGGTAACGAATATACATATTAGAGTGCGCTCCCTTGATGGAATTCTTTTGTTTTGCATGTTAATTAAGTTGTTGTAAAATGGTGAAGGAAAATACAACCTGTCATTCTGAACACTTCTGCTTTACTTCATTTATTCGGCACTCTCTACCTAACACTAAGGGCTGTCTAGGCTCTTAAAGTGGGCCAGCACACAAACCACAAGCTGAGCTACATTGTATTTTGAGATGTGGAATTCTGTCCCATTGTATGCATGATCTTATCTTGTTTGAATCCAAGACAAATCCATTTTATTAAGCAGAGTACAAAATGTAGCTAACAGGTGCTCCAATATGACTCATTTTGATTGAAAGTTTGTTAAAAGGTTTGTTTGTTTGTTTTAGGTACATGCTGACTGTTGTATAGCTAGTTCTGTGTTTAATCCATGTCAGTTAACTCTCATGTATGTTGTTCCTTTGAGGGCCTCAGAGAAGAACAGTTTTATCCAAAACTGACAGAGTTCTTATACCCTCTTTAAATAAAGATACATGTATATATATATTGAGTAATTGTTTCTGAATATAAAGGATACAATGTATATCACTTATACCAACAGTAAAACTTCCAAAGACTGAGCAATACAACCATAATGTGAAGAGTTATGTATGCAAATGCTGTTGGAAAATAAATGTGCCTTCATACATGTAGCTGACAACATAAATATGATTCAATTACAATGTACATGTATACTGCCCTTTTATAGCCAAAAGGTGGCTCATTTTGAACAAAATATGCCCACAGGTATAGGAACACTTTCTTAGTAAAGGTTATTGTGCTTCATATCACCATATTGGTTTGGGAAATTTGGTGGAAAGAAATCCGGACTATGCCAGGTAGGAGTTGAATGAAGTAAATGTAAGCTTGACAGACAATCATTCCAGCTGTTTTAAGAACAGGTTTGTGTACATAATAACATTTAAAAATGCAGAGAAAATGTGGGCACACACACAATACCAGCCATGTTGTTGTTTGCAATTTCATTTGGGTGGAATGCAATACCATCCATTATTGCAACAGGATGAAGCTTCAAATTAAACATGAATTAATAATGTGTGAATTTGAATGTTGCAAAATATGCAATGATAGCTGTACATCTTCAGTTGAATGTAACCATATCCTTTCATTGCAAGAAATGGATGCTGTTTGGCAAGTTAATTTCTCAAGTTAGTGTCTTCCTATCTATTGTCTTAATATAGAGGATTTGTTTGACTAGAGTTTAACGTCGTACTCAATTGTATTTCACTTTAATGTTGACGGACGGTCAACTTCACACTGTTTATTGCCTTACTATGGTGGAAAACTGTGGGGAAACGTCGTAAAAACCAAACCCGCGATTGCCGGAGCCACATCGTGTGACTCACTCATATACCTGATGGTTGACAGCAGACTCGATCCCATGAATGGTACATCGAAATAGTATTAGTAAGCGCACATGATAACTACTAAGCTTGGAACTTGGTGAAATATAACCACAACTGTAACAGGCCTGTGCTGTACTCTTTTTCACAATAACCTTTAAATCGGTCCTCTAAATTTCTTTGAGGAAACCTAACATTTGCATTTTCACCTGGTTTGCGTATTTTTTAAATACATAAATGTACTTTTTTGTACAATAAATCAAAATCAATAACAAAATGCAAAATTTAGATGAAGACTGCAAAGAATTTGGGAATCCTATAAATCGGTCCTCCTAAACTAAGTTTGCATAACCATGGGGAGACCCCGTTCTGTCTGTTCTCCCCAACAGCACAGGCCTGCTGTAGTACAAACAGAAGAAGTGAAGGTTGAGTTAATTACATAATTTGTTAAGTTTTCAAGTCATGTTCACAACACTTCTGTACAGATGTTATCTTGTAAAATTCCTCAGCAACTAACCGATATATTGTTTTGCAGAATGCAATCCCATCTGTTTTGAAAGAAGGAACCTACATGTCTTTTGCAAGTTTGAAATTAGTCTGTGCATTCCTGCTGATCTGTTTGTGATATCCTTGTACTACGTCCTGTGATTTTTATTTTTTATTGTTACAAATCCAGAAAATCAATAATTGCTTCATACAAAAATTACAAATTTGAATCCTTTGAGGAGCCTTGTACCAAAGATAGTTATTGACCTGGTACTAGTTGGTGACAAACTACAACATTTACTACTTCCGGTAATTGTAATGGGTTCTGGAGATAATACTATGGTGACTAGAAGTTAAAATGATATATGATATGATATGTTCACAGATATGTACTGATATTAACAATATCACTAGGCCATAATTTGGTTGGAGCAGTGTTTAAACTAAATAGCTGGGCTTTTCATGTAACAGTTGCACAGGTACATGATTTACACCAAATAAAAGGCAGTGGAGAAAACATAAGAATAGTCACAAGTCAACTTATAATGACTTATCCTAAACAGTTCCAAGATAAAATTGTCTAGACTTAATACATTGTAGAATAAAACTTTGATTGATGACAGAGTGTATGCTTTGGTGTTGTAAACTTTAGAAAGCAATAGAACTAGGTCATTGACACATATATGGGAACTGGTTTAAACTCACTCACTTCAGATTGTGTTCTATCTTATTCCTTTACCACATGTACCCCTAGTACACAGACTCTAACTTGAATTGGGCTTAAGTTTGTCTACAGTGCAAATGGTACTATACAAAAAAGCATTCTTTTGTTGAAACAAGTTAAAACTGCTCAGTGCATGATAGCCATACAGGTAATCCCCGATGGTGTGGAACTGATAGAGACTGTATGACTACCCATTGTCTGCCTGTCCATCCGTCCGTCTGTATAACAATCCATTTCTTCACTTACATTTAAACCACTTGCGAGTTAACTGTAGAAAAAACACATACCCATACCTGGTGGTTTGTTTGATTGGGGTTTAACATCATACTCAAGGGTATTTCACTTATATGGCGAAAGATTGTCCACTTCACACTGTTCCTTGCCTATTTATTATGGTGGAAAACCCAGAGGAAACTTCATAAAAACCACCCCTGCGATTGCCGGAGCCACATCCTGTGACTCCCTCATATACCTGACATACCTGGTGGTTCCCACCATATAAAGTGCTGTTATTGTTATATGTACAACACACCTGTAGGAGATAAAGTCCATGGGACGAGTTAGTAGTTAACACTCCCTTAAAAAGGTATATGAATCTTTACTGGAAGCCACATCCAAGTACTTAAGGAAGAGAAAGCTTTTGTTTAATCCATATATATTGACAGAGTGTAACCAACAAAGGAAAATAGCAACATACTTTCCTCACATTAATGGAAACATAATATTGAAGGTTTGCAATAAACAAATAGTGGAAAGATCAACTGGTCCGACCCTCTCTTAAGATTTAAAAATGTGTATTTTAATAACATTGTATAATGGTGAATCTGGTGATGGTGAAGGTCTACATAATGAATTAGGGTTACATGATGTCACACTGGAAATAGAATTCATTCAGATTTTCGAAAGAGCTGATTGGTCATAATTCAGCTGAGGACATTGTTGATACTTAGGACAAGCGGCATGGCTATAGTGAGTGTCATAGAGTAGTACAACTGTGAATACTGATAACTCAGCTTAAGGAAAGTTTTAAACCTAAAGATTTTCCTAATCAGACTAAAACCAGCTACATGTAGCAGTTACATCTATCTCTTCTCAACATCAAAAACAGTTGTCTTTCCTTTTTAAGTGAATTTGTTTTCAAGTTATTGTTTTCAATATTCCAAATTTTTAGTTAAACTAGAATTTGCTTGTACTGTACTGATGGGGAAAGTGTTTTGCTGAATTTGATAAAATGCAATCCCATATGTTGTCTCAATAGGTGGAAGCTATATTCCAAGTTTGATGTAAATCTGTGAATTTGTTCTGAAGTTATCATGTTCAGATCACATACAGATGTAAATATTGTACAATACCATTTTGCAGAATTTGGTGGAAGTTATATACTAAGTTTAAAGTTTATGAGTCTGTTTTTTAGTTATCTTATTTACAACATTTCTGGTGGACAGAGAATAGCCCAGTATATTATAATTGTTCCTTCCTCACTACTACATGTATAGTAATGTAGGACAATGAAATCTCAATGCATATTCACATATTTGTGTGTTCTCCAATAATCTCCACACTGTTCGAATTTTCAGTCAATGTAGTGTTTAAAAATTAATATAGCAAATAACTGTTCAAGTTCATGAAAAACCAGAGAATTCAATGTAACAGCCATCCAATCATCTCAAAGAGCATGAAACAACAATAACAAAATGATATGAATTGACAAAACTAAACATGACAGATTGAACTAATAGATGAAAATAAACCATATCAACATGTACACTGTACTTGAACAAATTGTGTGTTCAAGTACACCATTGTGTTCATTACTACCCAGGAGCTCTTCAAAAAGCTGTGATGTGCCCATAACAAATAAATAAATACACAAAATATGTGGGAAAAATCCCCTTGGTTGTTTATTAACATGGCCAAAAGACAGGTGCTAGGCCTTCTGATATGTAAGGTGACAGGAGTGTGAAACAAACACACCTTGGCGATACTCAGGTGTGAATTAGCTTGCCAACAATCACTCACATTAAATTTGTTTAGGTGTGTGTTTTTGTGGGACATTAGCACGTACACATGACATTCCCAGAAGTAAAAAGCTAACTATAAATAATATTGAACCTTTATGTACAAATTTTTTATTTAGGGTGTCATAAATATGTTGATTTTATGTTGTAATCTAGGTCATTTCCAAATGACACTAACAGTTTCATAAACTTTAATGAGAGAAACAAATGTTAGTCTTGGAGCATAAAGTTTCCATTATTGAGAAGTTGATTTGAAAGGACACTGCACAGTAGGGCTTATATATTATTAACTAAATGCAAAAACAGCACCAAAAATAAACAACTTAGGAAATGCCATCAACCTTATTATAAGTTTCAATTCTTGTAATTTACCAAGCACTGTAGGTTATCAAACTGACTGAGTGTATGGGATAATTAACTAAGTCGTCCAGTAAGTGGTTGGTGTCACAGGGTGAGCAGTGTACATGTACCAATATGGGAGTGAAGCAAAGTGGGTGGCAATTAGCACAATGTTTGATATCGCAGAGTGGGCAGTTTACCAGCAGGAGAAGTGTAACAAAGTGGGCAAGGGAGGAAGATTCTTCTTGCCCTGGTTCTCTCAGAGCTAAAAGGGAATAGCAAGCCGATCTGTTTGTCTGTGTATTGCATTCCATGACTGTTTTATATCCCATCTTGTTTTTGTTTGTTGCTAGTGGCATTGGGAGTGGTTTCCTTCACCCATTGGGCTGGCATGCTGTTAATGAGTGAAATAACCTTAAATGGCATTGAACCCCATTCAAACAAACAAACAAACAAACAAACAAACTAAGTGGGTAGCCATTAGCACAATTTGTGGTGTCACAGAGTGGGCCATTCAGGATAGACGCTAATGTTGGGCAGTGTACCAACAAAGGAGGTGTAGCAAAGTTGGGAGGACATTTGCACAATTTTGTTATGTAGTATGTCATGTAGCTATAAAGCATGTACATGTAATGTAATTGTACATTGAGCTATGTTGGAAAGTTCATTTTCCTCCATTGCTTAGTAAAGACAGCATTGCTACTCTTCAAACAAACTGCCCATAGCCAGAGGGCGCATTGAATTTGAAATGACCTGTGGTTCCAGATCACCCTGTCACCACATCTTTAGTACAGACTCTCCTAAACAACAGAACCATATGCAGCCTCAGTTAGGTTTCTGTCTGAAATTCACCAGTATGCTATAGAATTAACATCTGCATTACACAAGTGGCATTGATATCCAAACAAGGGAGTACATTCAGAGGGCCATTGTACAGGAAACAAACACAGATGTGGATTTGTACACAACATGATCCTAATCATAACACATACAATTACTTTATACATGTTGTATATATCAGTAGATCTATGATAATGTCACACAACAACCAGACCATACAGAACAGCCATCTTCTCAAAAGGTTCTAATAGATGTATGTTTCCTACATGTGCATGTACATGGATGGTCTCCGGATCAACATGTGGTCTACATGTACATTTGTACACAGAGACTGTTCAAATTCTCTGTCAATCTTACTTTCATCAATAGGCAGTCCTGGAGGATGTTGGAGGGACCATGGCAGGATGACGGTTGAAGGGTTTAAGCATAATTCTGCCATGCTCTTGTCAACATCCTTGTAGGATATACAGTTAGATCCTGGCTGTGCTGTACTCAGGGTTGGAAATGTTTAAAATATTTTTTTTAGACATTTTTCCATTTTGTCCTGCAGGCCATTTAACACAATGTTAAATTCTGGGGGACTTCACAGGACAATCTCAATTTGTTCAGGACATGTATACATATTTCCAACCTTGGGTCTAGTGACCAATCTTTTGGATTCCTAAAAATTAAGGTTAGACTTCCAGAGCCAATTTTACAATGAGTTAATATGAGGTCCATTGTCCAGTCCTACTGACTATTGCGCGTCCTAAACGGCACATAGTGACACAAACCCCCCGATCTGTGGACTGCTGGTTCGCACAACATTTAACTAAGAGGCAATATAACCTGTATTGTAAATGGTTTCCTGCGATGTATAATCTTCATTAGAACCAAATCCTGTGCATCATTAGGCCAATAATGCAGAGAAATGGTGGTACATAACCTTGGCTCAATTCAAACAAACTCTACAAATTAACGTTGACAGGCTCAAATATCACTATGGCCAAAGTGGTACAAGAAGATGCTTTCAACCACCTGTCTTTCATGTGTTTTTAAGGTTATTTCACTTCTATAATGACATGCCAGCCCAATGGGTGATGGAAACCACTACATGTAAAACAAAGATAAGACACGACAATCACAAGAGGCACAAGAAAGACATCATACACATACCAGCTTCTTTCTTTCCCCTAATAGAGCTGAGAGCACCAAGGGCCAGTTGCTCAAATGACTTGTGTGGCTCACACCAGATTAAACCGCTAATAGCAGATAAGTTTGTTTGTTTGATTGGGGTTTAATGTCATACTCAAGGGTATTTCACTTATATGACGATGGATTATCCCATTTACACTGCACCTTGCCTTATTACGGTGGAAAACTGGGAGGAAACCTCGTAAAAACACCCCCCACAATTGCCGGAGCCACAACATGTGATTCACTCATATACATGTACCTGATGGTTGATAAGCGGACTCTATCCGGTGAATGGTACATTAGAGCAGGATTAGTAAGCACACACGTTACCACAAAGCCACAGATGTGGGCCTCTAATAGCAGATAAGAGATACACCTTCAACATGGTGTGATATCATCTAATAGAGCACTACATTTAATAGCGCTCTTAAGAACCTCTTACCTGTAAAATATCAATGTTTGTTGGAGACCCTGTTTCTTGTGACCTTGTCTCATCTGGAAACTGTTGGCTATTGTCAGCCTCTTTGAGGTGTCCTTCAGGAGAAGATTCCACAAGTGTTGACTCGGGCAAAATCTTTAACAAAAACACACTTCTTTATTAGCCTTTTAAACATGGGCAATAATTATCTTGTACGTATGTTAGCATCTTCAAATACAGAGGCCCGTTTCACAAAGCGATCTTAGGTTACAATGTACGTTAAACATAAATACCGTGACGTCTAGTCAGGGGCATAGCCAGAAATCAAAAGTACATGTATGGTGCCCAACTTTTCAAATAACTGGGTGTTATCCCTATCTCCTGCATGTTAAAGTTTCTTAAAACAGGGTGTCCAAATGAGGCAATTATTCACTTCAGGGTGTACAATTGGACACCCCTTTGCCCAAGTCCTTGCATCCAGTGCTGAAGACATCGAGTTGCCAAGACAGTTATCATACATTCAACTTAAGCTAAGATCGCTTTATGAAACGAGCCCCTACTACTTTAAAGTGGCACTAAATCTAATTGATTGAATGATTGATTGATTGATTGATTGGTGGTAACGCCATGCTCAGGGTCATTTCATTTATATGATGGGGAATATGTCAGCCAGTTACGAGGAAATTTTGTTTTTTCATAATGATCCTAAATCAATGTAATGTGCCATATGTTTTTGAACCCACGTCAACCACCCTATCAGCATCTTTTTTATTAGTTTTCAGGGATAGATGAAAGTCAAAATCTTGACAACTCAAAAATCAATTTTTTAAAAATTATCAGTAAAGTACTGGTAGACTATAAAAAAGCTAATTGGTATTTGGATTTTTTTTTTTAACCCACTGGCCACATACATGTAGCTATTTTATTATTTATTTGCATTTGAATCATTGTTCAAAAAAATCATTTTCACCGTTTACTATTTCAAAAATTGTTGCTAATTAGTCTGACAAATTATTTTTAAAAAAAAAATGAAAAAAAAAAATTGTTAGTCACCTGAAATCAGATATGCTAAGCCAATGACATAAATATACATTGAATGACCTGTATGACCAGTATTCGATTGTCAAAAGCAATGTGAATCTATCCCTGAGTTTTATTACTACATCCCATTTCATTCGTGTGACATTGATAAAACAAAGCTGCATTAAATTCATAAGAAATGTGTTTGTTTGTTTGTTTGTTTGATTGGGGATAAACATCTTACTCAAGGGTATTTCACTTATATGACGATGGATTGTCCACTTCACAGTTCCGAAAATATGGTGGAAAACGGAGAGGAAACCTCATAAAAACCAACGCCGCAATTGTTGGAGCATATAAACATGTAAATAGATGTATTATTAACCATTCAAAACGTTGTGTAAGACTGTGCAAGAATATTCTTCAAGTTTGTTGTGATTGATTGGGTTTAACATCTCACCCCATATATTTCACTTGTAAGCATGTACATGTATATGACTAGTGGTCCCGGGTTCGAATCCCGATGGAGGCAAGCAAATTTTTCTCTCTTCATTTATTCAAAATATATGACTAGTGATTATCCATGTCACACAAACACTTGCATAAATACTGTTGAAAACCAGGAGAACACCCTCGCGATTTACAGAGCCACATCCAGATCATAACTTTCTTAGCCTTTGAAAAGTATTTGAATAGCCATATAATGACAGGACACTGATGGGGAATATATGGGGTACACTAACAGTGGTAATAACACAACCACATAATGTCAACTGTTTTGTTCTGTTAGAAAATGAATGTTCCTCCATTTGCTAAGTGAAAACAGCAAGACTAAACTTGTTACCTTTAGCCATGTTAGTCAGAGGCAGGTAATCAATGTGCTTTTATTACCCTGATGAGCACTCCCAACAAGGGGTGACTCTTGTGATACTAGTGATAAAGCTGTGGGAATGATTTTGTTTAAATTTAATTTTTAAGATTCGATACTTTAATATTAAAAGAGGGTGCATATGTGCAACCTGATTTTGACTTGTGGATCTTATATTAAAATACTGATACATGCTGTGCACCCAAAATATTATACCATGATTGTCAACAGGGAAGAGAAATTCACAGACACAATATACAGTCGCCTATAGATGGGTAATTTATGGAAATTTTTTTTTGCAACCATTGGATTGATCGTTTAGCAATTTAACAGGAAGTGAGTTTATCATAAGGCAAACATTTCTGCTTGTGTTCATTTTTGAGATATAGTTAATCAATTACCTTATAGATTAGGGGTGATACACTCCCACCATGGTTCAATATGAATCTCGATATTGGCCTCACAATATGATCTGTAACCAGGCCTTCTGATATGTACGGTGACAGGAGTGTGATAAGCACACGCCTTAGCGATACTCAGGTGTGCAATTAGCACGCCTACAATCACTCACCTGAAATTTGTTGAGGTGTGTATTTTCTTCACATTTAGCATGTACTGTATAAAAAACTTTCCCAGAAATTAAAACCTAACTATAAATAAT
>JAQQZZ010106171.1:0-15911 GCA_030265115.1 Mopalia vespertina | reverse complement strand
ACTTATATGACGACGTGCCAGCCCAATGGGTGAAGGAAACCACCCTTGACACCACTGGCAACAAACAAAGACAAGCCGGGACAAATACAGGACAATAACGGGACGCAATACAGACACCACAAACAGATCGGCTTCCTGTTCCCCTTTAGCTCTTAGAGCACCAGGACAACATGAAACTCCCTCCAACCACCCGCAGTCCACTTGGAGAATACTGAAAAGTGTAAGCATACCTCTACAGCAGTCAGAGTTGTTTAATGGAGGTTTACGTGTAAATGAACATGTATAAGGTGTAATATAAAACACACGCATGATTAAAGTTTGGGTTTTTTTTTTCTTTATTTTTACCTCAATTTACTTACATGTACATAGAAGACTTATTTACAATCAGGCGGCTGATTGCAAATACATCTATGGCACAATATACCAGTGCCAAGACAAATGGTCTACACAGATTATATTGCCTGAAATGGACTCCCTATTATTATCCAAATAAAATAAGTACTTATTTGCTTTTACTCAGGAATCGAGTTTGTAATTTAGAAGAAAAAAAAAAGATCGACGGAGACTCATAATAACATCTTGCACAACTTCACCCATATGTAGTTTTCACTAACATAGAATACAAACTGAAGAAGAATAAGGCCGACAATATTGGCCCTATGTAACAACACAATAGACTTGTAAAGGGCAATAACTCGGGGAAAAAATGATCGATGGAGCCTCATAATAACATCTTGCACAACTTCACCCCATGTTTAACATGCACACAAGTTTTCACTAGCAGAGACTACAAACTGAAGAAGAATAAGGCCGGACAATATTGGCCCTAAGTAACAACACTATAGGCTTGTTAAAGGGCAATAACTCAGGGAAAAAATGATCGACGGAGCCTCATAATTACATCTTGCACAACTTCACCACCTGGGTAACGGACAGACGGACATGTCGATTCCAGTATTCCCCCCCTCCCGTAACTTCATTGCAGGGGTATAATAATATATTTTAAATATTTAAAGACGAAGTACAGAGACTCACTGTGTTGGAGCTTTGAAGCAGGGACTACATTGTTTGAAGACATGGCTCTCGTGATGGACTGAGATAGAAACATTGTTCCCTTTTCACAACAGATGCAACAAAAACTAGTTTAATGTGTTTTTGTAGGGCTAGTGTGGATTATGAGAATAGATGCAACATTTGCTGTACTTGACAACCTTTTGAGAAATTCAGATAATTAAACATTCTGCTACATGCTTTCACATAACAGATTTTTCGTTCTGCCCATTTACATTTTGCATAACCGGCACGCGAACGATTAGTTCATTCGCAGTATTTTCGCATCAAATTTCTAGACCTGTTAACCTGTAAAAGACTATGATCTCTTCAGCAAACTTGAGTCCAGCAAAATGGCATCATCAAATAATTATTTGTTTGTTTGATTGGGGTTTTACGTCGTACTCAAGGGTATTTCACTTATATGACGACGTGCCAGCCCAATGGGTGAAGGAAACCACCCTTGACACCACTGGCAACAAACAAAGACAAGACGTGACAAATACAGGACAATAACAGGACGCTATATAGACACCACAAACAGATCGGCTTGCTGTTCCCCTTTAGCTCTGAGAGCACCAGGGCAACATGAAGCTCCCTCCGACCACCCGCGGCATATCATTAGATTCTATGAGGTTGTCATGACAGCCATATGTGCTTATCCGGAGATTCTGGGAGGTTGCCATGACATCAACAGTACCTTGCCAGACTTGCTTTGTTTATTCAATGTTCAATGAACTTCAATCGTGCCCGCTCTAACCGATCGTTTGTTTACGCTAAAAACTCGCACGACCCATCGATCACATATTGTGTAACATGCAATTTATTTAAACGTGACCATTTGTTTGAACATCAGACTATTTGCTGCATACTGTTGTTGCCTTCCTACTTAGCTCAGCTTCATACTGAAGTAGGTCATAGCAATGTTCGGAAGGTTTGCGTCCGTGACACAAACAGTTGAAAAACTAAAGATGGCGCTCACAGACAATTGTCATGTTCTTGAATCTTGTCTTTTCAATAGTTCATAGGTAATTAAATAAGAGATTTATATTTAATGAGGAAGTTAATCATGTTTAACAGTGCCATCATTATTTATAAAAATAAGAAAAAGAAATATATCTAGATATCAATGATGAGGAAAATGTGTAGCACAACGAATACACGTTTCATTTTATTGTCAAAACTATATTAAGCCAGTGTGTATGTGGGTATACAGCAGACTATACAGCGCGGACCGCAGAGAGAACAGTTTGTGTTTCATCGGCTCATTCAGATTTCTGTTTCTGACCAATAGCACCTCAGAGAATTTCTATCCTCTCCCCTTTTTTTCATTGGATGAAAATCCAGATTTCAGTTTCTGTCCAATGGCGCTTCAGAGAATATGTTTCCAATTCTTTTTTTTTTCATTAGCTGAAAATATCAATGCGTGGATCTCCCAGGTACAACAGCCTTTCTTTGTTTCAATGGCTCAAATTTTGGATCTGTCTGTGAGCAGAAACAGCGTAACCTGAATGAGCATTCGTGCGAAAATGTAAGGCCATCATACATGGGCAAATATGGTATTTAAATATGCAGATGAGAATCAGATAATGAGGTTGAAAACGATAATCGTAAAATATAAAGCATTACATCAAAACTCCTTTGTATGTAGGAAGCTGTGACCAACAGGAGATGTGAGCACGTGGCTAGCCATTTTGCATCCTTGGCATCCTTGACATTTAAAAACTAATGAACTGGTTGACTGTTGGGCGCAGTAGCACATACTGTGACATGCGGAACTTGGCTATGGCTGTAGGCTGAATGGTTGTATCAGGCAGGAGATTATAAAACTTTAGTTCCGTAAACAATCAAGATATTGTTTTATAGCACCATCTTTGAAACTCATCTTACTTTTCAATTTTCAATGATGAAGAAAATAAAATAAAAAAATTTTAATTTTTTTTATCTCACTCGAAATTTCCCTCGAGAATCGTAACTTTCCCGGCGATGACCTTCCTGTATTCCCTACTTTTTCGAGCAATGCATGTGATCAAGGCCTGTTTGAGTCAGCACTTACTAAAGTAGCTGCATCATTCTTCTTTTTGTAGCACTCATTGTTGTGTAGCAGTGGTAGCATATTAGGTGGGATTTTGAGTCATGTTAGCCTTTATGGACATCAATATTCCTGTACGTGACTTTGACTCCCCATATAATGGAGAGAAACTCTAATCCATTGAGGTTGAAAGGGATTGCCTGAAAAGCATATTTGCTGTGGTGCCTGGCCCTGTAAATTTGCATACATGTACATGTACTTTAATTACTGCGTCTTGTCATTCATTGTCTTCTGTCTTATATTGTTGCTGCCAGTTATCTCCCTTTACCCATTGGGCATTTTGAAGGATAAAACTTTTATAATGACAAACCCCAATCAACTATCAAAATGCCATGTTTTATCTTTGAGTATTTTGTTGAATAACACACAAATTGCCAAGACCTTTGGCATACACAGCAGATAATATTTCACATCAAAAACACAATAAGACCTCTGATATTGAACAAATATTGAAAAAATGAATGAAACATTTTCCTTCTTATTATCCCCACAAGGCTACTGTAAACTCTTGTACAGTGCATTTCCAATTTTCCATGCATATGCTGAACAAGTTTTAGGTCTTTTTTGATTCAAGAGAACCAAAGTCTCCAGATGTTTTGAAATGATCTGTGAAATTTAATATTTATTGGATGGTGCCTCTTGGTTTGTCGTGGTCAGTATAGCCAGATTGTAGTCTACATTCTGTCTTACACATATTACAAACAGAAACACAGCAATGCGCATCACTAACACTCATTGCGACAAGTCTACCAAAGTAAATGCGACAAATTGCGCCTACAGAAGTTTGCCTCCTCATCTTTAAATTCACACACATATAAAAAAAATTATGCTTTGAAACATTCTTTATGCAAAATATTCATTAGCTTGAACTAAGCGTGTTTAGTTTTTTTATGTAAAACAGCACAGAGAAGTAGTCCAGCTTGAATAGTAATCCGTAGAGTATTTATCCTGTGTACGAGTCAGCTTAGGGCTTTGTAATCACCCGGAGCTGTGATTAGAGGTGACAAGCAATCAATACTTGTATGATTATTGAGGACTTACAGGAGATTAATGTCCGGAGATTTAATCCTCCTGTGGTCGAGGACCTTTACACCTTCATAATTCCTTACAGATTTTCTGCACGATTAACATTTTATGAATGCCCACACACTTAACTCCTCAAAACTGAATCTTAAGTAAATGGGGTGTGCAGAATTGACAGAATCATAACCATACCATATGAGAATGTGACGTTCAGTCTCACACCAAAGGAACTATGAATAAATCTGTTTGAACCCTATTTTAATTAAAATTAAGTCAAAATACTGATTTGTAGTATGACCATGGCCTTAATCACAATCTTGATTTCTTTTAATCTGATTAAGTTAAAATAAAGCCACTTCATTATGTTTTAACATAATTAATTACTATCATGTCTCAATAATTTGTCTCAATAATTTGTTTAACGTGATCATGGTCTTAGCCACAATTTTAGTCTTAGCAAAACAAAGCAATATTCAGAGCTTTTGACATGTACTTGATGTAAGCTTCCTATGTATTGCTACTATTTTAGATAAAGATCATGCTATCTTTGCCTTTGTAATTTCTGAGTGTCAACTCTATGCAGATGACATGTAAGCAGTGGGCTTTGGTCAACACCTTTCTTGACTTACTGGAGCTTTAGCAGGCCTAAAAGCTAGAAACATACATCCCAAATCAATCAGGAGAACATGGTGTGCATATTTGCTTTACAATATATCTGTATTCTAGCATTTGGCCTTGTTTGAAGCAGCTGTTCATGTTTTACCGAAGGATCGTTACTCTTAAATGAGTGTATCCAGCACCCGTCTTTTCCACAGAGGACATTATGATAAGAATATCATTACTAGAAGGCACCTGTTTGTTGTGTTTTACTTGTCATTTTAAAAACCCTTATTAGTAATGTGATATGTTAAATATTTTACCAGGTGTGTTTCAAACAAGAAGAAGGTGTGGAGTTTAATTATAAAAATTAAAATGTTTGACTGTTTATCTTCTATTTTAGTTGCTACATTTTAAATGGTGAACTGAGTAAGAGTTCATGCTATGTCACTCATCTTAACATGCCTATGATGTGGAGGTGATCCTACTACAACATATGTTACCAGCTATTCCCCAAAACTCTTAAGAAGTATTGCAATAAACCCTCTCAAATTTGATGTTTTGTTCTTTTTAAGTCCAAATTAAATCCCAATTATAGATCATTGACCAGCATTATTTGTGGGAGGAAAACTTAGCCCAACCAATATTTGTTTTGGTCTTTTTGTATGAAATCTTGTATGTGATGTTATCCCAAGGACCTATCCAATGGGAACAAAAATTAATGCTGTCAAGCAAATGACCTAACGTATTGTTTGACATTTCATGAAAGCTTCAACTGGAGTAGAAATTAACATGCACAGATCCTCTCTGTAAAAAGAAAAATGATGGACTTCGTTGTGTATGTTATGGTAAGATGTCTGCTTTTCCACTTCCCTGTTGAATATCACATTTTTTCATCTTTTAAGAGAACATATCAAATTGCATTAACTATATCATTTTATTACTTTTTGGAGATATGGTTTGTACTTTTATTTAGGAAGTATAGTAGAAGGCCAGGGTGACATGATAAGACAAATATATGTACATATAGAGATGTTCAGGATGCAGCTGTTTTCTGACTTTAAGGCTCTTTACATTTCCTGCTTCCTGTAGCAAATTGCAGTTTTCCTTAGATTGGTCCCAACAGAATAAATAGAGTATAAACAGTGTTCTAAAAATAACATAAATAGAGCTATTTTGGGTTTACAGTTAGACTTTCTTATCCATGCAAGACCAAAGAAGGTGGGAGTATGTGGATCCTAGAACTTGTGTAATGTACCATATCCAGCTTAATAAACTGATACCATTGAGGAATGACACCAGAATTTAAAAGTGTACATTTGATAGGAACTTTACTGTGAAACATAAAAACTCTCAGGAATTGTTAAATATTTATAAATCTATTAATGATTGCCAAGGTGGGAGGAGATGGATTATTAAGGCTATGGAGAGGTGTCTGTTTCATTACACCTTTTCTTACTGTAATTTATAGTCAAGCAAGATAGACTATATATCGAACATGGAAAGATATTATAAAACCCATTTTGCTCTTAAGAACAAAATGCTTGAATTTCATCTACAGAGATGTTTATTTCAAGCAACTTTCCTAAATGATTTATTCTCAAACAAAAATAAGCGCTTATACTGGAGCCCTGTTTTGTGTTTGTTAATATTGCATGCGTGTTAATAACAGATCTTGGTTTCATGCTTGTCTGATTGTATGAGAGTTTATTGCATGAGAGCTTTTAACAGAACCCTCTTTCTATCAGAGCCTAGTTTTCTGTTTTCTTAAGTTAATTGGGGTTTGTGGCAGATCCTTTTGTCTGGTTTTCAAAATTGCATGAACAATTGCAGTTTGTCTCCTTTAAAATGAGTCATGTTTTACTTTTTACCTACTTACAGGTGTGTAAATAATGGTCCTGTTTCAGAATGACCCAATTACAGGGGTGTATATGTATATAGCAATTGGGTGTTTCTTGGGGTGGGGGAGTTAGCATATTAGAGCGGCATTTAGAAGCTGGTAACTAAAATAAAATAACCATTAAAATGTTACATCAAAATAAAACCAGTTAGAATCCATATAGCGGGTTTAACTGGGTTTTAAAAAAAAAAAAAATTCATGGGAGTTTCATAACGGAAACCGGAGTCACATGTTTTCATATTTACATGGACTCCAGTGAGCTCTTATCAGCTAGAAACATGGTCTTACCTACATTCATGCCATTTGTACATAAGTTGTGTAGCTGTAACTAGAGAAACAGTTGTTATTAGGAACAAATGGTATGTCGACCTTTCTACCTGACCTCACATCCTCAGTTTGTTTTCTAGTATCACTTTCAGATGTGTAAGCTATAATCTAACATCATATATACATCCTGTAATTCTGTACGGCAGAATGAATTTCTCACAGCTGCAAACAAGATAGTCAGAATTACTTGCATGTAATTTTTTAAAATCAAATCTTGTAGTGCAGCTTGTGATTGTTCGGTCTTGTCATTGTTTGTTGTCAGTGACTATTTTACTGACCTGGAGGTTTTATTGTCCAAATCTTAACCAATATGTAAGCATATATTATATACTGTAGAACATATATCATAATAGACTATTAGACTGAACCAAGGGCTAAGAGCAGTACATGTATGTTTCAAGCACCATAGTCATACTGGTTTTGCTTAACAATGGGGGGAAGCCCTCTGGCTAAAAGCAGGTTGTTTGAAGAGTAGCAATGCAATGAAAATTAACTTTCCAACATTATGGAAACGCTTCACATCTTGGTTGTGCTTGTGTCAATTCTTGTTGGAATACAGTACACCCCCATCATTTTAGTGAAATACCCTTAAGCACGGCGCGGGTGGTTGGAGGGAGCTTCATGTTGCCCTGGTGCTCTAAGAGCTAAAGGGGAACGGTATAGCCAGCACTTAAAGTCAGTTGTATAATCCTTAATCTGACATCATATATACATCTTGGACTTCTGTAGCTGTGGTTGTATAGATCAAGATGGTCGCCATCATAGTTGTATAACATATGGAGTGTGCTCATTCTCTGGTAAACTGTTGCTATGATTTGTGTGCTCTGCACCTGTCTTCACATTACAAACTCATTCCAAACTGATAATAAATGAGATGAGAGAATGGTGGAGGACAGCTTTGATTCATCTCTCACTAACCTGGCAGATGGGCAATGGCTGTTTGTCGGCTCCCGGATAGACCTTAAACACATCACATATTAAATTTCTACTTCTCTGACATGACCCTTGTACACAAATAGCCCAAATCCCTCCACATAAATAGAAATGCAGTTTGATTTCCTACCTCATTACATAGATTGAGCGGTGTCTACATGTCGTTGTTAAATTACCTTTTTAGCGTTAGACTTTACACAAAATTATATTTTTTGTCAAAAAAGAATCAGTGTTTTTGCCAATGTATTTAAACCGCTTGTATGATTCTAAATTTATATGTAACTGCTTCAATATATATATTTGTTAAATTCTTCATTTTTTATCATGATTCTTGTAAATGAAAGATCCACACTGCCAAAGTAATTGTAGATATGATTTTTTCCCTCGATAATTGAGATCTTAGACGTGTTGTTTACTTTCTATGATCTATCTATTACTAACTTAAGAGATGGGCAATTGCAGTTTGTCTCCTTTAAGGTACATAACTTCTAAAACTACTGTCACGCAAATAGAAAATCCCACAAAGGAAATAAAAAATATAAAAACAAAAACAAAATATATCTAAACATTCCATCATAATTTTTTTCATTAATCTTAATATTCATAGATGCAATTTTAGATTTTCTTTTCAACATTAAATACTTGTTTGTTTTTTTTTCCAGGAAGAACCTACTTCCTCAAACCTCACTTTCTTTTCTTTACTTTACTGCTTCATACTCTGGGTAAACTGGGTGTTTTATTAATATATTTTTTTATAGAATGTCCCTAGGTACTAATTTTTGGATATAGCCAACCTCATTTATGTCTCAATAACAGTATTATTTTGAAATATTTCATAATACTTTTTTGTTATTAATCAGTGACATACTATTATTTCTATGTGTATTAACTGGAAGATTGTAAACTCTTAAGAGGCTAGGAAACTGCTGTAAACTCTGACCTATGCACACTGTAAGCCTTTAATAAGTTCTTGTTACGGTTGATTTATTATTGATTTTTATACTAATACTTTACAGTAAGAACTATAAGGTTTATTTGCTTCGAGAATATTTGAGCAAACAGCAAAGCCTCTTTAAATATGTTTGTTTTGTTCATATTTGCCAAAATATTCAATGTCATATTTCTTGTGTATTTCCAGGTTGTTTGTATCACTTTAAGAGTGGAGATGGGGCGGACAAAAGAGGTACTTTCCAGTCTCCCAATTTTCCTAATAGATATGCTGATAATCTACAGTGTATTTATCGATTTGAGGCCAAAGCTAATGAACGAGTTCGGTTAAACTTCACCACCTTTCATCTACAAGGTCTACCTCCCTCGTAAGTACTAATTACTTGTTGTTTTTTCAGCCTGTCTAATTTGTATTCGTCAAGACTGGTTTAAGTGATGTTTTACCACCTTATTTTTTATACTACTGTCTGTCCGTCCTTCTGCTTTCCGTCCATCTTCCTATTCGTCATAAGAATGTTAGCTAATCACCTTAGTCTCTGTTGAATTATTTTGTTGAAAGATAAAAGAAGTTGTCATCATTTTGCACTCATTAGATAATTTTTATCTCACTGTAAAGCATTTTTGCACATTCTAATGTTTATACATAATTGAATTGATGAAATAGCTGGTGATGTCACAAAGTGAAGGTAATTGAAATTCAATCAACAAAGTATAGCTGGTGGATGAAGGGGTTTTACAGTACCCTGATGCTCTCTGAGCTTAAGGGCAACATCGATCTGATTAGTTTATGTGTCTTTCACCCTGTGTATAATCCTTTAATTTTCATATCTTGTAATTGTTAGTTGCCTCATGGGTTCTTTTCTTAGCCTGATATAAGCTGACATGTTGTCATGCGAGTAAGATAACCTTAATTTAGAAGTAAAACCCTAACCGAACAAAATTTAAAAGTATAGAATCTTGCTACATTGCTGATCACAATGGTAATGATTATTATTTTTATATAGTAATATATTGACTATATTAATCATAGTGAAATGACCAGGTAATAATCATCAGTTCTGGATAGTGTGTAATGTGATAAATTGATGAAACCTCCCCTTTGATAAATCCAGGCTTATCAAACTTGTTAGAGCAACAGAAAAATATTGTATGAACAGATTGAACTTTAATGAGGGCTAGTCAAGCCTTGTGTAAATTGAAAAAGTAAGAAGAGATAAACTTTTCTTATAAAGGATGAAGAGCGCTCTCAGGTCTGAACTTCTTTCACAGCCGTGACAAAAACAATGTATTCTTTGTGTCTTAAAAATGGCACTAGAAAAAAATAATAATAAAGAAATACCTTCACAGGATATGAGTAAAAGATGTTTCTTCCTTCCCATAAAAACCCCAAAAATTCGACTTAAGTTAGATGTCAAAATATTTTGATTTTGAAGCATTCACACTAATCTAATATTGCAGTGATTCAAGGTCTATGTTATTGTTATAAATTGAGTCATGATTTGTAGGTCCTATTTATTTTCACCGCCTTCATATAAGTGAAATATCCTTAAGCATGGCTTAAAACAACCAGTCAATCAATGTTAATTGAGGGAAGGATCATTACAACTTTTGTAGATCTCTGGCTATTAAAGGACAGTATGTTTTATGCAAAGTCGTTCACTTAATACTTGGCACTGGAAGAACATTTATTTTCTGAAGCAGTCCACATTTGTTGTTGCATTAGTGTGTTTTCATAAATCTGAAATGAAATGTGCACGTTGAATGCTAATTGTGTAGAAAAACATCATAGGTTTGTTTATAAATTACAGTTCAAAGATGTACTATTTTAGAAGGATCTGAATGCATTGAAACCTATTAAATTTACTAAAACATGTGGGTTTGACAGAATATATAGTAAACCTATACAAATATCACATGCAATAAGAAAGCTATTGATATACTCAAGTTTTTGGTATATTCCGATATATTGTGGGGTCAGTACAATCAGGGTTTCACCATGTTAACATATGACCTTGCCAACATGTTGGTTAAACCGAGACAAATCTTACAATAGGATTGTATATGTGTGGCTTTTGGCAACCTTATGTAGATCAAGAGGAACTGTTTACTTTATTATGCCAGACTATATTAACCACTTTGGCAACATTTTCACTCCCTTTTAAGTAAATCCTGTCTGAGCAAACGTTGAAATTGATATCTAGATATGGAGACTAACACTGTACTTCTGTGATCAAATAACCTGATAGACTTCTGTAAATAATCTCACTGTATTGGTCAAGGCTGGATTTCAACAGGTTCTCAGCTAACTGGTGAATGATTGCTAAAACCTACAACTGTTTCCTATAGTACATACA
Organism: Mopalia vespertina; assembly: GCA_030265115.1. NCBI lineage: Eukaryota > Metazoa > Mollusca > Polyplacophora > Chitonida > Mopaliidae > Mopalia > Mopalia vespertina. Next base: position 4,687 of record JAQQZZ010106171.1, on the reverse strand, counting down.
CCATAACATGTCCTCTTGGAATGACAATGTCTTGTGTTCATGCTCCATTTTATTCAAAACATAGATTACTAACAAAAAAAGGTTTGCCTGGACAAGACTTTAAATCCCAAATAGTTATCTAATGCAAGATTAGGTTTAATTTAATTTTATTGTAGAGATTGCAAATTTGCCTTCCTTCACCGGGATTTAATATAATTGTGACTTTGTGTCGTTCAGAATGTATTTACTCTTCGTATCTGACTGCTTTTGAAATAGTACTCTAAAGACATATACTGACCCTTCTCAATGAAGAAAAACATGTTAACATACATTTCATTCGAATGATCATGGTTAAGGTGATAAACCTCAATTGAACTCACATCTCCCAGAATGCTGCAATTAAAAATTAGTCTATGATTCATCATAGACGCTTTGGTAGAATAAAAGATTTTTATTTCTTACTCAATTTTTGTTGATTTTATCAATTATTTGAATTGTTTGAAACATAATATCAATCTTATATCAGATTCCAGAAGAACAATTCTTGTGTATGTGTATATAGATCAAAGACTACAATATTAATGTCAATATTTTTCAATTATACTATTTTCCTTAATTTTTTCTGCTACCTGTAATTAACTTTAATAACTTTAAGTCCTGTTCTTTAAAATTGCTGAATGAGCATACTGGATGCAATATTTATCCCAGAGAATGAAAAAAAAGTTATAAATACCCAGCATAGCTTACCTTCAAAAACAGATGTGAACATCATGTCAAAACTAGATAAGTGACACATTATCAACAATCTTACCTCATATTTGGCAAAGTTTTCAAAACAGTCTTACTAGCACAGGTTTTTTAAAAATAGTTTTGATGGTATTCCAAATATAGCTTACAATACATATCTATACCATGAACCACAAGGCACTTTGTGTACAGAAGCGTAAACACAAATGTATCTTTGACATTTCTGAGTAAACTTGGTTCAAATGGTACTTATTTTTGATTGACTCAACGCCTCTAGTGGATTTGATAGTTCTGCTGATAGACTTCTGTTTTGATATGAGGTAACTCTAGCTTATCAAGAATAAGGCTATGTAAATAAAAAGAAGCAGCCTCTGTGAAGTATTTAGATTTCTGAGATATTGAATTGGCATGGGCCCACCATGTGGCCAAGATATAAACAGAATTACAAAACAGTTGACGATCCCTGGTGCCTAGATACCAGATGCTTTCAACAGTATATGGACAGTTCTAATTACAGACGTTAAGTCATGTTCCAAATCATTTTGCAGTCATGTTTGATGAATAAAATGACCACTCCTAATCTTCAACAAAATTAAAAAATATTATTGTAGACAAGGTGACCAGAAAAAAGGTAGAATCTTACATTTTCAAATAAGAAATTACGATTGTCTCATGCTACATATGATTCATTATAAGTACCAATCTTCAAGCTTTGCATCACTATGACACTATAATCTAACATGAAAGGTTTAGTGCTCTTCGCTTTGTTTGTTTCAATCTTTTGTGTCAATATTTCTTTGAACTTGTAGTTATTGTAATGCAAGGTTGTTTACCTGGCAATGAGCATCATACATGTACTTGGCTCGAAGGGTTGAACATTAAGCAGGATTCTTTGTATTATTAAAAATGTATGGCTAAATCATGAGAATTAAGCTAGTTCAGCAATAACCAACAACCACAACAGCTAGAGTTGAATGTCTTAAATTCTGTATATGTCAAAGTTTAAGACTAAACTGATTCTTGGGAATCTACACATGCCAGCTAAGAAACGGATCATGGGGGATATGAGGTGATCATATCATAGGGTAGCCCATGACATCACCTTAAAAACATGGTCTCTTTCAAGATGTCCCCACAGGGCATCAGAGATCCATCTTATTCACATTGCAGGTCACTGAAGAATCCGATTGGCCATTACATAAAGGTTTTATTTATTAAGTGACTTTTTTTCATTTTATGGTGTGAGTAATGATGGGAGAAACTACAAAAATAAGTCTATTAGCTAAGAACAATCATGGGTTTGTAATTAATCTACATGCCATACATGACCTTTCCTGTACCTATTCCTATACAATCACTGCTTAGTTAATGAATATGTGCACTCAAGAGTAAAAATTCATTTTTCGCGTGGAGCAACTCCAGTGTCATTGTCTTGGGGCATCTCATTAGTTTGTCCATTCCGTGCTGCTTATTTCATATCTGTGTTTGTGAAGGATGAGATCTCTCTCAGTTCACAACACGATTACAAAGCTCAGCCAGCAGATAAACATTGCCTTAGTGGAGCCGAATTCACAAAATAGAATTTATGCAGTTTCCAGTATCATGTTTGTCTGATGGTGAGAAAGATTGGTGATAAAGCACTCCCAGAGAGCAGAGTGCAAAACTGATTTAAATGAAAATTACATCAGCTACAGTGGCTTTAGTTGAATCAGTCATGGCCAATCTTCTTGATCTTTCACTTTCGTTCCTGTCTAAACTACATTTTCTTTAAGGCATCGTTCAGCAAATCTTGAATAGACCCATCATCAGATTGTTTTCCTCAAAAAGGGTTATGTACGGTGGAGATTTTCTTACCATTCTTCCTCGGTTGCAAAATAACCATCTAAAATGGAGGGTAGCAATATTATCGTAATCGATCAACTAACCAAAGCTAACAGAGGCAGCCAAGGAATAAGGCGATTTATCAGGAGCCATTGGATTCCCCATTCATCTTTCTTCTCGGCTCGCCTGTTTATGTGCGGCTGACATGCAACGAATACAAAGCTTGCTCACTTGTGGTTATGGAAGTGACATGTCCAGAGCGATGCGTTGATTATCAGGGGGTCGCCAGACCAGGCCGCACCATGCACTATGTCCAGCCTCAATAAACTTCACTTGGCACTGGTGGAGGCCATTTCCGGTACCTAACCTAGAGTGGCTTCCACAAACTTTTTACCTTGGCACTGCCCTCTGTGTTCAATGGGGCTCGTTGATGGCTGGCCGCTGTTGGGTCTCTGGCACCATTGACAGATTTGTCTCTTTGCTGCCTCTACAATCACTGATGCAGGCTTCCTAATTCTTTTAGATCATTAGGTTTAAAAGCTTTTCGAGATTTATCCTGATTGTGTGCAGCCTTTCAAACATTTGGGATCCTCGCCAACCATTTTTTTTTTAACCTCATTAATTTTTTTACTTCCCTTAACCTGCCTATTCAAATGTACACGCTTCAAACTCTCTACATACATATATAAACACTTTTCTGCTAATGTTGAACATGTTCTTATACATCCTATTTCCATGTTTATATATCTATATTAGTTCATTGACATATAGCTAAAGCAGCATTTTCCTATAGTTCCTCAGGGTCGCCCTACAGTATGACTGCAAACACTTAATAAAATAAGCTAATAAATCAGTTCGCATAGATAAGTCTTTAACTAAGTGTACATTGTGCTGCATAATAATGTGTAATATTCCTCTCCTTCCTTTGCCATAAGTGTTATAACAAAGAGGTATGATGACATTATTATCAAATAATACATTATGAACCTTTAATGGATGGGAACACTTGTTAATATTTTATTTTTATAGCAATAAGCAAAGGAGTAATCTGTTTGACAGGCCATCAAGTAAATCATCATTGACCTTTTGCTGCTTCTGTGTCATAGCCCCTTTTATAGAAATCCTTGAAAAATACATTGAACTGATTAAAATCCTGTCTGTTAAACAATCTACCACCGGCAATCTAATATTGAACCTTTAGAAGGAAGGAGCATGTGGATTGATCGCCCAAGGGGGTGGAAAAACTTCCCTGTAAAGCCCTTTGTTAATTCCATGTGATGTGTTTGCCGGAAGCAATCTGAGACATGAGTGATTTCGTAAGCCAGGATTAAGCAGCTTCGGTCTGCTCAAAAATGTCACCCTTTGATCACGTTGACTTCTCGAAGGCATTTTTCTGACTGAATACCAATCGGTAGCGTGTCTTTATTCTCCAATTTCTCCTTTTCTCTTTTGTACTCCACCCTTATCATACATTATACATGCTCTGTTGGTTGACATCAAGAAGTGTCTTTTATTTTAGTACTCTTTCTAAGATTTAGTGTTTCAGTTTATTTAAATCTTGTGGGTTAATGTTCAACAATGTCATTGTTTGTTACCAGTGGCTTCAAACTTGATTTCCATCACCCATTGGGCTGGAACACTGTCTTATGAGTGAAATAACCCTACTATAAAGTATGATGTATGTCTGCACCTAATATATTTTAAAACTAAAAGTGTGTTATCCATTAGTAGTGAAAATATTAAAAGTAATCTTGGTATGTCAGGTTACTCTGGTACCATCATAGAGAAAAGAAATGTGATTGTTAGTTATAAAACTGACCATGGTATAGATACTTTCAATACTATTAGATTATTATTCTCATAATCAGATGTGGGTAATTGGGAAGCAAGGGAGCTTCCTGTTACCAAGGTGTTCTCAGAGCTAAGTGGTAACACATAGCTGATCTGTTGTGGTGTATTGCGTTAAAACCCAATCAAACAAACAAACCAATCTGTTTTAGCATATGGCGTTAAAAACCAATCAAACAAACAAACCAATCTGTTGTGGTGTATGGCGTTAAAACCCAATCAAACAAACAAACCAATCTGTTGTGGTGTATGGCGTTAAAACCCAATCAAACAAACAAACCAATCTGTTGTG